>WOGN01005793.1:0-12909 GCA_015342105.1 Leptinotarsa texana
GACTCATTCAATTCTTTGCTGTACCATATGTATCAACAAATAACTGTTCACCTATCATTACAATAATCAAAATAACAAACAACTTCCTGTTAATGTCAGCTATCAACATTGTTCTCTCTATCAAACAAGTTAATACTGGTGTAAAAAATACTTTTCAAGTTTAGAATAACTATGTTTCTTCCTTCCATTTGGTTTTATGTAGTAACTACTCGTAGATACAATGTAAGTGTATTCACGTATACATATTAGAATTCTATTTATGATTTAGACTGTATTGACATTTTTATAAGATTAATTATTTTCCTGTAATGAGGTTTTTACCTGTTCGAAAATAAATAAATAAATAAATAAGTTTCGACTTCTGAGAGTTGTTCGTAGGGTTGCGACAACTGGTTAGCGAAACAAAAACATTTTGATATATTTAATATATTTTTCCATATAATCATTTTTACAATTTCAACAGACAAAAAGGTATACGAGTCGACATAACTTAGTGTGCAGTACTTAAGCAGACCTGAAATGGAATAGAATAGAAATCCCACCAGCAGAGCTATTAAGAAAGTGGACCAGTTAGAACAACCTAGCACAAGTACGAACCAGTCAGAAGTGGAATTTTTCATGGACACCTCACCCTAACTACCCCATACTATTGTCGCGAAACAAAACTGTTTTTGAATTTCGCGAGCTCCAGTACAAGGACCGCCCACTCATAGTGAACATCGAGAAAACATGGAAAACGTTGGTTTTCCCAGGATATTTCAGGTTAGTTTTGAAAATTAAGATGTGAAATATCGTTTCCTATATGTCAAAAAAATCTATTGCAAGATTAGTAGCATTCGCCAATTTTTCAAATAGGGAAAAGGTAGATTTTACGGAAAATTGCCATTTCAGTGATTTAGATAGGAAAATCGTGCTCTCTTATAAGAAGTGTCGATGGAGATTCATAGCAGCTTTTGATTGACACCCCAATCACGTTTCCAGAGCTCGCGGTTCAATTTTTATTAGCATTTGAGTGTTGAAAAATATAACATTTTTCAAACGCATTTTTCAGTCAGAAGGACCGAGAATATCGAGACGTGGCATAAGACTTTTTGTCCTCAAAGCGTCGAGTTTTATATGAAACTGAGGAAAATCAAAATTTAGAATTTTCGCAATTTTCCGAAGATAGTTGAGTGATTTATTTCATTTATCGTATGACGCAAATTGAGAAAGTGAGACGATGGATGACAAAATGAGATACAAACGGCGGCAAATAGACGTCAATGAAAAGTAGCGGAGCGGTGTTTCTACTTCAAAGACCAGCGCCTACATAAAAACAGGTTGTAAAAGCTGGCAAATGCATAAGAAATAAGTTTTTTTTGTTTTGCAGACATCAGAATTTGGGTCAGGCAAATCGTACGATTTTAGCGATCGTCGATTTTGTATAAGTAATGTTCGAACGTCCGAGAAATGTTTATCCCCCGTTAACAGACGAATAGATTTTTCATCCATTCCACCCCAGCCAGGTAGAGGTACTCCGTGAAGGGCGGTACTGATGTCTGAGGATTTCATACCACCAATATCCACTCATTCCTTCTTCGACGGAAATCAGCTAAAAGGGTAAGGGAGCTGGGCTCCAACCTGATTGAATCGAAGACGCTTGGTCAATAAATATTAATTAGTTGACTTTTGAACGTGGCCCCATATTAGTCGTTCTTGAAAATTTGGAAGATTTTCGAGAACTGATGTTAGTTGATTTTTGAACTTGAACCAGTAATAGTCGTCTTGAAAAACTTCGAAGATTTCTCGAGTGTCTGAAGCTACGGTTGATATTTATAAAGAATTCGAGTCTCTAGTTCTTTTCAGGACTAAATAGAGACAAATCATAGTGCAGGAGTTTTCAGGGATCTGCGATTGCAGCCAATTGTTGGAAATTCGAGGAATTTTATTGGATTGTGGAATCTCAGGACCTAATAGAGATCAAATTGGTGCAGACCAGCGGCTGGACATTCAATTGAAGTACTTAATCATACCATACGACTGTCCAAGTTCCTTTTGACACTCCGCCAGAGAAAAGAAGCCCAACTTCTGCAAAGGAAGAGCAGGTCACTACTAAAGTTGCTCAGGCTCAGGTACCCTGTGGATACCAAACGGTGCCAACGAAGCAGAGATATATCGAGCTCAAATTTGAGGTGGGAAAGACATCATTAGTCACGTCCTCCGAACGAACGATTCAACTTAACCGTTGGGACTTTCCAGGACTTCGATACCCTTATACCTTATCCAGCGAGCGGCCCTCATCCTAGGGTGCAGTTCAACCGTTAAGGTCCTTGTTCCTAAACAACTAGCTGTAGGTCTTGGATAGGGAATTAGTTTCGTGATCCGAGGGTGAACTTGAAAATATTAGATTTCGGTGTATCTTTCCCTATGACTATTTACTCGTCAGTGCCATTTTGGGGAAACTTTGAAATCGAAATGCAGACTAGGGCAAAACACGCGCGAGCGTAGCTTGCAGAAAATGCATCAGTGTCACATCGCGAGACCACAAGTTTCGGTCGAACCATTTTCCCGTCAGACACAGTTAGCTGCCTGAGTGTGACTTCGACGAACAGACGCGGAACCCCCAGGAATCTGTTTTCACTGGAAACAGTATTCCGAGAACTCCAGTAGAATCAGCCAGTTTGAAGCCAGGCTCTACTCATCGTAGTCATTTTGCGCACGAGGATATCAGTACCTCTCCCTTGGTAGCAGTGCGACAAACCCTGGGCATTAGTGGTTTTTAAGCAAGTGGAGTAGCTAGAGAACTCGACATGTCACAAATGACAGAGAGAGTCCTGAAATCGCGAAAACATGCCGCGAAATACTCCGAATACTCTACGAATTAATCAAGAAACTTTCGCGAGGGAACGTTAGGAGACGTTACTCCGAGAAAATGGACAACGTCTTCGAGAAGAAGTGTTGTCTAGGATAAGGGGTGAGCCTCACCATTTGAAAGGTCTTTTGTCCTTCTATTATCTCCGTAATTTTTATCGAAAGCGGTTCATTCGTTATTGACAAATTAAATGTTGGACGTTTTATTCAAGAAAAAACAGAAAATTCGCTGTCGTTCATCTTAATGAGTCAATCAACAACAAATAATATCAGTGGAAACAAAATCAACGAATAAGTTGTTCAAAATGACCTCCACCCAGTTCCATCCAATAATACAGTCCACTCTCGAACGAGTTCCGTACATTATTCAAGATGTCCGGAGTCAGCAGTCGGCAGGTCTTCTAGATTTGTAGGCTTAGTAGAGTAGGTACACTTTCGACTTCAGGTGTCTCCACAGAAAGAAGTCCATCGGTGTGAGATCAGGTGATCTTGCTGGCTACTCCACTGGACCCCTTCTGCCTATTCAACGCATTGGAAAACGTTCGTACAAAAACTGTGTTACCCGAACATCAAAATGTGGGGGTGCATCATCCTGCTGGAATGTTATTTCATTTTCTACTAAATTGTCATCATTTTCTAAAATTTGTGTAATCATAGGATCTACACGGTCTGGTAATAGATTCAAGTATGTGTCTCCATTGAGATTACGTTTGATGAAGAATGGTCCAACAATATGATTACCAAGAATTCCGGCCCAGACATTCAGTTTTTGTGGAGTTCCTGAATGTGTTTCCATCACCAAATAAGTATTCACATTGCTCCAGTAATGACAGTTATATCTATTCAATTCATCATTCAACGTGAAACAACTTTCGTCTAAAAACATGTATTGTATAATAGGTTGTTGGTCAATTTCTAGCTGAACACAAAACTGGAGTCGACGATCAGGATAATCTTCGTTTAACTTCTGAACTAGCCTCATTTCGAAAGGATGGAATTTGTAGGCTTTCAAAATCCGAAAAACACTAGTAGTTGATACACCAGAAGCTCTAGCTACTTGTTTGATAGATTGTCGATTATCTATTTGTACATGTCCTGAAACTGCAACTTCAACTCCGTCATTTCTGACACGACGGGATACTTTTTGTTTTCTGTTGTGAACAGAACCTGAAGTTCGAAACTGTTTAACGTATTGATGACTCACGTTGTGGTCTGGATGATTCGTATTATAAATTATTACAGCAGCTTCAGCAGATTCATTATTTCGATAATAGGTTGCAACAATTTCTATTCTTTCTTAAGTAGAATAAACCATGTTAGAACACAGTGAACAAAGATGACTGGATAATAATTAGTGAAGAAGCGACAGTGGCCAACTATCTACTTTTTTTCTGCGACAACTAGATTTAACAAAAAACAACCAGTGCAAATAAAACTAACAGTGTCATCCATTTCAAAACGTTTACTACTAATTGAATAAATCTACAAATCTAGAAGACCTGCGACAGAGAATTGTACGGGAATGCCGATTGCTGACTCCGGACATCTTCAATAATGTGAGAAACGCTTTCGAAAGTAGACTGTATTAATGTATGGAAGTAGATGGCAATCATTTTGAACACTTCATCTGTTGATTTTGTTTCCATTGATATCACTTTTGTTGATTTCCTTAATAAAATGAGCAAATTTTCCTTTTTTTTTCTCAAATTAAACGTTCAAAATTTAATTTCTCAGTAGCGAATGAATCACTTTCGAAAAAAATTACGGAAGTAATAGAAGGACATAAGACCTTTCAAATGATGTATCACTAGACCCCTCATGAAAAAAATAGGAAGAGTAATTGCTGACCGCAGCGGGGTAAAGTTTCGGGTATGATTAATATATTAGAATAATTCCCCGTTGAAATGAAAATTAATTTATTATTTGAAATTCTAGATTACACGTCCGTTTCTGACTTACAGAAAGGGTCAAGTTTTCGTTAGAACGCCCTGTACCTACAGCAGCAATGTTACTGAAATGAACTGGTTGCCATATGTACTTCTTTTGGTATTCTAAGGTAATAAGAAAAAAATAGTTACACACTGATCTTTTTAGGATGAACACCAAACGAACATTTTAGCATCTAATGGTACTTTGCTAATGATTCTATTAATATTTCATGCACATTTAAAGATACATGAGTAACTTCTGGGTTCAGAAGATATCTGTCACTCGAATAGCAGTTTCAAAATAGAATAATTCTGTATTACCCTTTGCAATTATATTTTAGAGTTTTTGAAATTTCAAAAATGGTTTATATTACATATGAAGCACGAATACTATCTTTTATATCAATCAAGTCAGTCGTAATACTTTTGCTCAACAATTTCCAAATAATCCTCAACTATGAATGTTGAAGCTGTACTTATTTCGGAAGAGAACTACAAGTGATAATTGTGAAAATATTCACAAATAATCAGGGCCGATAAAGATTGTGTTGACCTTTCTTATCCGAAATATAGAATTACAAAATAATTCATTTTACTGCAGCCCATATTCAATTGTTTTGTTTTTATAACAATTAGTGGTCACACTGTGGTGACTATAGTTCATATCGAGAATGATTATCGTTTCTTTGTGAATATGAACCTTTTGCAATAAATAATTTGTGAAAGGCTCAACATGTGTATTTGAAATGTATCTGCATTACATAAAAAAACAGAATATAGTAGCGTATGATATATAATCTGTGAATAAAACAAGATTTCAAAGTAGAATGAAGAAAAATTAGGAAATGTTGTTGTTAAATTGGCCTAATTATTTCGGAATACAATTGTATTTTGAGAAACCCACAAGTTCGTATCTCTAAAACATAAAAAATAGCAATCGGTATAGGCAAGACCAAAGTTTTGGAATCAAGTACAGAAAATAATACAAGTTACCATTCTCATCCAACAGGAGGGTTAGCTGTCCTTGTTCATATTTCATTACCTGAACTACTCTGCATACTGTTTTTGGCGAGTGCATTGGCTTGGAGTGTGGGGGTTGAGCAAACCGGCCATCGGATGCCTGCTTCCACGTAGCCCCGCTGGATACGGCAATGACAGAATCACTTGTGGCTCTGCTATTTCCTAACTGAATGGCATCCCAAGGATGGCTTAATTCTGAGGTGGGTGTATCCGTGCCGAGAGGATGATTGACACAGAGCCTGTCAGCTGTCCCTACGGAACCTTCAAGATACCGTGATTGACTTTCTTTCCCTAGCTCCTCGTAGGACTTATATATGGACAGAGTGAACTTAAAAATTATTTCTGACGCTGAGTCCACAGATGAGATGGATGTCGAGCTTACGACTCCAACAGACCTCCCTGTAAATTCAGATCAGGAGCGAGAGCTTCTAAACTCTCGAGCTCCGGATCAAATAACTGCCTGGTGCAGCCAGGAAATGACTGAGTCATCTCCTCAAGAGCGGAGTACCTTATGAAACCGCCTTGTACCAAATTCTTGAGCGGCGTACGCAGAATCTGTCCCAGGTGGAGGAGCAAACCCCCCAAGAGCCAATTAGCAAGCGTTTGCGCTCAAGTAATGATTCCCCGAAATCAGAGGCGAAAAAGCCCTGCACGGCTGACGTAGCAGACGTGCAAAAACCCTCATATGGGAAGGTTGTCGCGGGTATCAAGGTGGGAATCTACCTCATTAAGTGCCTGTCCCGCTGGGGACCGAATCAGGTTTTTTGGAGTTCGGCAGAGCTGTACTCTTACCATATGACCTGAAAGACCACCCACCATACAAACTAATCGGCTTCGTCAAGAAGCCGGGTTTATTTGGTACAGTTTGAATAGGTATGAGCCACAATAAACCCTTGCGGGTTGCGGTGGAGGGACGAATAGACCCACTCACTTTGGACCTAACCTAAGCTAACCTCATCCAATAGATATTATGCTCTTATAGAAACACTATCGTTTTAAAACGTTCAATTTAGAATAATTTTTTTAGTTGTGGACATAGGAAAATCTTATATACTTCCACTTCCACTTCACTTCAAGTATGTGAAAATATTAGAAAATGGAAAAAATCGATGAATGTCAATGAAAACTCACTGAGTGAGCGTTGGTACCGGATTCAAATAAAAATGAAAACAGTGAGTATCTGGAATAACTACGTGACTTGTTTTGTCTAAAGTTTCAACTACTTATGGCAACGTTTCCAGCATTTTATGAGAAAGAGTTATGATATAAAATGTTTACTTACAAGGATTTCTTATCCCCTTAAACTCAGCTATCCCCCAAGCTTGGATGATTTATTTGAGTGTTTGGAGTACAATTCAAGAAGTATTAGTGCTGATTCAGTTTAACACTTCCCGTAAAAATATCTCTAGAATGGAAAGTCACAGCCTTTCTTAGAGGTTCCAGATTATCAAGAATGCTTGATAATTCTCCAGTCAGACGGACGGCTCCTTTCTAGCTAGCATCTTTAGCAGTCTCAGAAAGTGCGGAGCTCGTTATACTTGAGTAGTATTCCAAAGAAGGTTCAATTAATGAACGAAAGTTGCTACATGTGGCACAAAATAGTATTCCAAGTTTTTGAGAAACTGTCTATGCTGTTCCAGTAATGTGATTGTCAAAGTGGACATCCTACAAATTATCGAGGCAGTTAGTGGAATCTGCGACTCTGACATTATCATTTGTAGACAAACAGGCAAAGTCTAATAACATGCTTCTTGGTAATTCTCTCTCGGTATATTATCACAAAGAAAATATTGGGAAACAGTCAATAACAATGATAATCACTAAGGATTATAATTAGGAGGCTGAATAAGAGCAAACTGAAACGAATGAGAGAAGGCAGGGTGACTCCTGTTAACATAGATTTTGGCTTTGGAAGTTTTGACTCGTTGAAAAATTACTATCTACGAGGTCCTTAAAAACTTTGCACAAAAAAGGATACTCTACAGTTGTTCGGTTTGCTAATATTTCTCCATGAAATATATTTCTGATGGGTCTATATGAGACGAAACTTCACGATTTGCCTTATTTTCTATAACAGAAATGTTCAATTCTGAAACATTTTTTCATTTTTTATAATATGATTCCCATGTCATGAAGACATACTGTTACGTTCTACATTAAATTATGTTGAATAAGTATTTTATACACTTCTCAAATGAGAAAAGTAAGTAATTCAGTTTATTGTATGATTTTCACAATGAGCGGTTTTACAAAATTCGCGTCACGTGGTTCGCTATACAATAGAAGTTTACGCTTGAGGAAGCTATTGTATAGCTTGTATAGCATACAATAAATTGTATTAATTAGTTTCAATATGGATTTTCATCAAGTATCGGCCAGTTCTATTCAATTCTTCACAAATAATTTGAGTGTGTTGCGTGTTATTTCTGGCGTAAGTCATAACTCCACATTTAGATATATTGAATAACAACTCATTATCCAGGGAACAAATGGCTTTCTGATCTATATCATTTTGACATTATATATAGTTATTTGAATCTGCACTTTTTCTCAATATTATGCAGTCGTCCGCATATAATAAGCAGTCAGATGATACTTTTTTGAAGAGATCATTATTTAAAATTGAAAAGAGTGATATAGACCAAGGTTGGGGCCTTAGACACCCCTGATCCCAATAGAAACATTTCAGAAACTTTTCCTGTATAAATGACATACTATACTGTTGCTGACGGCCAGGCCTTTGCTTGAAATGTTGAAATGGAAAGACAATTATTCTGATGTGATAAACAAAAAATGTAATAGATTTTTGGAATTTTTGAGAAGACTAACGAATTCAAAAAATACTTTATTGTGAGATTTTCACTAAACGATTTAAAAAAACGCAATACGTGTTTCTCTCATACAATGGCTTCTTTGGACGTGTCTTTACTAACTATATTCTACATATTCAATGCTTAATATACCTCGTTTTACGATTTGAAGTACCTACCTGAATCTATTGATTTCTAAAATTGAGTTAAGATTGAGTTTCAAACTCTTCTAAATGTAACACATCGTATTCACGATTGAACTTATGTTTTTCTGCTAAAAGGTGGTTTGCAAGTATGGAATTGGTCTTTCTATTTAGAAAATTACTTATATTCTCTTTAATTCTTTGGGGAAATATTCTTCCTGTTTGGCCAATATACAGTTTTGAGCAAAAGCCACAAGTCAGCTTATATACTCCTGATCTATCCGACTCCGACATTTTGTCTTTATTGTTTTTAATGATTTTACTTAAACTATTATTCGTTCTGTGAGCTAAGTTTACGCATTCTTTCTTCAAAAAACGGACCATATTATTGGTTTGTTCATTTATAGGACAATGTCCTATAAATCACGTTATCGCTTATTCAATTTAGGTAGACCAGGTCCATGGCTTGCTTTTGTAGTATAATATCTACTTTATAGCCGTTGTTAACCGCAATTTGTTTGATAAAACTCAGCTGTCTCTGGAAATTACTCTCAGACAGTCTGTGAAGCATACTATTGAATGCAGCAACTTCATGTCACACACCAGCATGAATACGTTAGTTATGAATTTTCATCAAATATCGGCCAATTCCATCATACATCTTTTTGATGAGACGTCGATATATTAAAAGTGGTTGGAGACGATGTATGTTTCTGTGTAATACCAATATCGATGGTGAACGAATGCGAAAAGGACCATAGAAGTTGGATAGCCTCGACCATAAATGATTTCGAACACCACTTGGTGAAACCTGATGCGAGACTTTTTCAGCTACTCTGGAAATATCAAGTGCAACAACTTCAGATTTTCGACGTACTTCCCAGTTGCACTGTTGTGAAGATGAGAGAAATATGAAAGAAGGTCCGCTGTTGTTTTTTTCTGCGTACTGATAGTAGGCTTACGGTTTTGAATCACTTCAATGAGAATGTACACGACTTGACGATCAATACGTCGTGAGTTCGATCCCTACTTCGATCAAATATTTGAAGCAGGGATGATTGCGCAACGTTACATGGCTGACGGACTGCGAATAGCCATGATGCTCTCTAGGTGGCTTGGGGAGTTATTGACATCGTCATCGGCTAATGATCAAAGCAGTAGATGACGTTGAGAAATAATAACTTCACAAAAATATTTTTCAAAGAATTAGTTTGAATTTTTTCACGAGTCATTGATTCAATAGAATAGTAAATCGTGAAATAGATTCAATTATAACGTAACTAGTATAAGCAACACATTCCTTTTCAACGATTTCCCCTTCATCTTCCATTATATATGATTGAGGTTTCATTCGATTCGAAATGACAACTAGAAACGCGCAAAAGTCTAAGCCTTCGACTTAGAAGATTCTTCGCAAAGTATTTCAAGTGGAAGACGTTGCACAGGTGCCTGATGGTTTTACTTCAACTCTCTGTGCGGCATTAGCTGGGTGGGTTGTTTGTTTTTCCGTTGGGTATCTGCCACACGTACCTACAAAGTGGTAGGTCAAATTTATTTTCTATTTCGTCGGATTCTATGTTATTCAGAAGCAACTTTTGTTTTCTGTTATCTAGATAATTTACAAACCATTTCAATGTTTTACCCACAATACCGATACTTTCCACCTTTAGCACTAATCTATTTCTATCCACAGTCTCAAAATCCCTCTGTAGATCAAGGAATACTGCACCTACTAGTATGTTTCCTTCCATACTTTTTTACAATCATCTAAAACACATTGAAAAATGCTGTTTCACAATTATAATTGCTTGAAAGTATTTGGTTATGCCAGCAGATACATCAACTCAAAAATGAACAAAAATGGAATTGTTCTGTACGTTTTCATGTATGGCAAAAAAATTAATTACCCACCTTACTACTCTTTCCCATACTTTATGTCAAAACTTAGCATTTCGAAAAAAATTGTAGAGATTAATGAAAACTATGTTTCAATAATTGTTTCTAATAATGTGCGACAGACCAAACTTATCTTTTTTTTAGGTTCAGGAGTTTTAGTGAAATTTATGTCAAAAAATGGGTTTATTCAACACCAAATATCCTTGAGGATAGTATTTTCAGTTCGTCTTCATAAGTTTACCGTACGGCGCTTTTTCTATACAGGGGAAAATAAAACTCAGGATCACTTTTTTCTCAGTTTTTTCAAATGGAACACCCTATACATAGGGCTACCCCAGTATAATTCAAAATATGAGCTTTCATAAAATGTAGGGATTGAAAATGTAAGGGCCTACATTTATGATAAAGGCGTTTAATGTAATTTTCAGCAGGTTATAATAAAGTCAACATTTTTACTCAAACTAATTTGATTTTACCATGTTCACTTTCAATAACAACTCTGCGAAATTTTTAGGTTGACAACTAACGCCTCTCTGATTAAAATCTGTCAAATAAAATGTATTGTTTCTGTTCCCTGTTGAGTATTGAGTATTGAGTATTGATTCTGCGACAGGTCTTTTTGATAAATTTCACAATTTTCAGATCTTGCCATATGTATCTTGGACTTTAGAATGCTAGGTTTGAGAAATAATGATGAGGAAATATAGCCTTTGGAGTAAGAAACCTGGCAGTCTCCCTGAAAAGATGTAATTTTTATTTGTAAAAAAATTGCCAGTGAATTCAACTGTTGTCTCAAGTGGCAAAACACTGAAACGAAAATAATATGGAAAACTATAAAGTAATATTTCAGGTATCAGCAGCAACGAATTGATGGAAAAACACCAATGCATCTCCACCAAGTCCATCAATCTGCTCAACCTCCACGACGCGATAATTACCGAACACAACGCGGAACCTTACGAAGCGGAGCACCTCTCCGAATATGACGTCACGTACATGACGGAGCCGATTTGCATAATGGACATAGACTTTTACGACATCGGCCAGATACTCCACATCCTCAACGATACTGCTTTTCGTCAGGTCTATAACGTCAAGGCCAAGCAGGATGGCGTCTTGCACGCAGTCACAGTCTGGTTCGATCTGCATCTGACGGAGAACATTTCGATCACGACTGATCCACTCAACGAGGACCGTGTCACCTGCTGGGAACAGGCCGTTATATACTTAGATCGGCCGGTCAGGGTAAGTGCTGATGGTTTTTTGTGCATATTCGGTTGTTGTGCATTGCGTTCCTTTGTTGTGCATTGAGTTCCGTTGTTGTCCATTGCGTTTCGTTGTTGTCCATTGCGTTCCGTTGTTGTCCATTGCGTTTCGTTGTTGTCCATTGCGTTCCGTTGTTGTCCATTGCGTTCCGTTGTTGTCCATTGCGTTCTGTTGTTGTCCATTGCGTACCGTTGTCCATTGCGTACCTTTGTCCATTGCGAACCATTGTTGTCCATTGCTTACTGTTGTTGTCCATTGCATAATGTTGTTGTCCATTGCATACCGTTGTTGTCCATTGCATACCGTTGTTTTCCATTGCATACCGTTGTTGTCCATTGCGTATTGTTATTGTGTTTGTTTGAAGTTATTTGCGTATGCTTGTTACCCATTACATGCATATGTAATGGGTTTATGCATACCCTCTATATAGGATACACATTTACATATTTACTTATATATTCATTCAAAACAAAGTCTTAGTTATTATTATATTTTAAATATAAATTAGCTTTAGTTCAGTTTTTCGTTATGAATGTTACCAAGTCCCTCTTGAATAGACGGAGAGAAGAAGAGTTTTTTATGTTATTTGGTAGTTTATTGAAACTGTCCAGACCTTTGAAAAATAACGAGTTCATGTGAAAATTGGTGTTCGATATAGTATAATATAGTGTTCTTCACTATTTGTGATTAAAAGGTTTACTAAGTATGTTGGTTGCAATTTATTTATTATTTTAAATATAAATATCATAGTTTGATAATACTATCATTGAGAGACATTAAGCCACCTTAAACTACAGAGCATATTATGTATAGGTGTCATTCTATTGCAGAGTAATATTATTCGCATTTCACGATTTTGTAATTTTTTTAATTGATTTATTTTGTTCTGATTCAAGAGATGTAAGAGGGTCCCACAAAAATCGTAATGAGGTTTTATTATGCAATTATAGCACGTTATTTTGGCATACATTGATAATACAGATGCCACTCTAGAAT
>WOGN01005795.1:0-12905 GCA_015342105.1 Leptinotarsa texana
AAGTAGCTGTTTCAGGAGGACTTTCTATCAGTTTGTGTCTGAAAGTTACTTCTTTGTATGATCTACACATCCATGTATAGATTTACTTCCTTCCTTTCTTTGGAAGATACCCTCATCCTTCTTTTTTGTATCAAGATGGAGTAGTAGAAAGCCAAAAACTTTCTTTCCCAAAAATTTATAAAATATTTTGATAAATAAAATTCAAGGCATCTCAGTTACCTTAGGATATAACAGAACATAATTATGTAACAGCTGATGTTATATCAGATATTTCAAACAACTATTTGCCATATTAGGTGATAATCCAATTTAAAAACTCTTAATTGAAAAGAGTTTTGCAAACATTAAATTAGAAGAAACTAGTTTTGCAATGAACAGAAAGGTAAATGTATTAATTAAGGGATCGGCTGCTTTACAGGATATATTTTTCATGAACGTGCCTCAATTATATTGGAAAGAGTGCTTTCATGAGTGATTTGAATGCATGCTCAAGTGAAAATCATTATGAAAAACAAATTAATAAGTTTTGGAGTCAGGAAAATTATCGGGGCTCTTTTTTCAGCTGAATATTTTTAGATTGGAAAACTAATCTCAAAATGATAGTTTATCAAGTACATGAAATTATTAAATGTATGTTCACTTTTCTATTTCACTATAAACCCTCATTGGTTTTCCTGAGATAAATTGTGGAGAAATATTTCAGTATTGAATATTCAAAAATATTCTGGTTGTAGAATATATTCTGTTAAAATCTGTTTTTCCGTTAACCAGGTACGAACGACAAGTCTCAAAAGTTGAAACTTGTGCGAGCTAAAGACTAACACGGTCTTACCTCTTAATGTGATTTCTAACACCACCCACATCAACCCACCAAGCTACCGGCCTACCAAATGATTCTACTTCTTTGAGAAGTATATTAACTATTGCCCATGTTCTAGCTCGTTTAAGTGGCATTCCAAAATTGAGAAAATTTGATTATGTGTGATATATCAGTGAAACTGTTTACAGAGAGGCTAAGTTGTAATGAGGATTGAATAGCGTGACAAATGGCAAAGAGGAAGAGTTTTTTATTTTTTCAGTCACTCTTTGAATAACGTCAGAAAAAATATCTATCTAGGGAATTCATCGGGATTTCTGTAATTTTAAATGCATATGCATATGCTAGACCTCCTTATCTTGGACAGTATATTTATATATGTATATGTTTTATTTTTCAAAAAAATATATATAGCTTTGTCAGATTTTTTCTGAGGTGCATATTCACATAGATAGGAATAATTCTTGTCAGTTATTTTGTAATAGGTATCGTTCCCGACAAAATTTATATATAATCTAATCAGAAATATAAACGATAAATTGGTCTCTTGCCAAAGAAATGCAAGTAATTGGTTGAATCACCTTGGATACGGATTTACCTCCTTTAAAAAAATCGACATATAAGGTTTCATCTATTCTATCTATTCAGTATGATGGTTACTATCAGTAAAAATGAAAGAGTATTTCATTTTCATCAAGAAATGATCAGTTCTGTTTGATATTTTGAAATTGAATTCATTTTTAATTTGATCGTAATTTCAACTTATTCATTTGAAAAGTATTTCAAAATTTCTGGTAGGCATTTGGAAAAATTAGTTTGTTTCATAATATAACTTTTTCATTCAGTGACAATTTTAGTTTATTTTCGTGTTGAGCATTTCTATTTTTTTTTCAGGAAATTTATCTATTTGTGAGGTGTGTACCAATGGCTTCCACATAAGTTGTCACAACCGTCCTTTAACCCATACACCCCGGCAGTGCCCAAAATGTTTGACCAAGGAAACAAGAACTATAGGATCCCTCAACGTGCCTTCTGGAATGAGCGTATCCTATGTTACTCCCACAGAAGTTTCAGGTTAGAAAATTCGATGGTATGGGAAACATGATAGATTAAATTTGACTATTGATTTGTAAAAATATTCACATGAATTCATTCGACGATAATGATATTTTTCCATATTGAATATTCAGAAAATTATACTTAAAATAACTACACTGTGGGTAGAAAGAGCTATTTTTATTTGTGATATCCATACAACATATTCTTTGTTGATAATTAATTGTCAGTATTCAAATGGTGTATGATTATTCTGTATTTGTTTGTCAGTATTTAGTTTCATTATCTCATTTATAACTGAAAGCTATCAAATTATATCAAAGAGTGTTAACTTTTATGGCCAAAGATAACTGTGTAAAAGCTATTTTCTGGGGTTTTGGCAGTTGTCAGTTGTCTTAAGGTTTTTACTCCTATTGATTTGTTTATAACTGCAGTAGACATTATCAAAGACAATGTTGCAATAGACGTAGTGCCCCAGTTGTTCAGTGCAAACTACTTTGTCTAGGGTTCAGGCCACTTGTTTCATCCCATTAATACTGATAAATCGGCCTGTTGTTCTATCGCCTCCCTACCTCTCTGATAGTTTTGTTGGCCTGAGTATTTTACATTGTGTTTCTCCGGAATCATCCTGGTACAGTCTACAATATTTTTAACATAGAGCAGGTAACCTTTTTCACTACTAGCTGACAATACCATGACGTTATCTTTGGTGACTCCTATTGCAGGGTCAAATTTGATTTCGTTAACCTCAATTCCTTTCTGAGTTTGATTACCTCTGAGAGATAATCACATTCACAAATGCGTCGAGCCTTCTAAACTAACGTTTTGGTCACCCTAATTTCTATACAAAATTTTAACTGAAAAACAATCTAATTTTGTGCTTCGTAACATCTAGAAACAGCTTGAGGACCTGAAATTTTCATCGTACATTGCTCCGATCACTATCAGTGAAATAATTATGAAGGCTTGCAAAGCACTTTGTATATGTTTTTAAGACTTATTTGAAAGTAGGACAACTACAAGTATTGAAACATAAATACATTTATTTAGTATTTATTGTATTATACTGCTATGGATTATTGATATAATGCGTGTCACATCAAGCTTCGATTAGAAGTTTTAAATAAAGGAGAAAAGTAATCAAAAAATATTTTGTATGAATATCAATGCACTGCAATGGACTGTTGTATATATCAGTTTTTTTAAATCAATTTTGGAATAACTTCTGAATCACTTTATAGTAACTTTCGTTACTATTGCTTTCAAAACAAAACAAGTGGATGCAATTCAAAACTCTCATTGCACTTGTTGATCATTTTCAGAGCAGGATTATTGCTATATTTTGAATATTTTTGAATTCTTCTTGAACTCAATATATACATTTGCTTTAAAAAAATCACCGTCTTCCTATCAATTTGTTTATACCAATTTAATAGACAACTTCTGTTCTTCTTATGATTTTGGTAAATATGATCTCAGATTAATTGCAAATGAATATTCAGGACAAAAAAACTTTGCCTGAAGAAATACTTCCATTGAGAGAAAAATAGTCGCCATTAGTCACCCCGGTCTCATAGACTGGTTTGTAGTCTCCATAGTACAAACCTCTAAAGCTAATCCTGAAATGTCAATTACAAAAATACTAATTATGAGAGCTTACTTCGCCTTCCAATTGTCATGAAAACATGTAGTGCCAACAGGATCTGACAGATCATGCGTGGAATACTGGAAAGTCAGAAAATTTAAGAAAATTGCACATTATTTGTACTCGCTAAGCATCAAAATGGCAAAATGTTATACGTAGACAAAGAGTTGAAGTTTTAATAAAAAGTACAATAAACTTTGTCATTTAGATTGTGTGGATATAATACATGATTACTCACTATTTTCTTTATTGCCAGTTGCCAAAATATATTATGATTTGTTTGCACCATCTCATATAATATTTTCTTGCAGAAAAAATTAATGAAAAAAAGGAGTTAGAAGAGAAAAAACAGAACTTGACAGCAGAATTAACACAACTCCAAAATCGCCATTCCCAATTGACAATTTCCTTGAGAAATCAGAAATCGGAGCAAGATCAACTTCGGAGCTCACAGCAAAGTACAGAAGAAAAAAATTAAAGAAATTCTTACTTTCATTGATCGTATGCAGAACCCAGTTGTTAGTAATAAAGTATCTGAATCGTGATTGTAAATAATGTCGTAGTTTCTGTTTTTTTGATATTATTTTTGATATATCTATATTAAGACTGACCGATTGATTGTATTGAAAGTAAATTTCTATTAAATTTACAATGTGTCTTTTGTAGTAATCAGTAAACCCAACAATATTATTTTAACAAGCTGTATAGTATGCTATTTGGTATTGGTCCGTTATCGTTGTTCATAATATTATTATGTTCACTTATTTCTACACTCTCATAGGCATCTAGTGGCCTGTTGTAGTTAACTTGTCTAACTAATCTTAATGAACTGAAGTTTGATGGGCGACTGCTGATTTTTCAGGTCTTCCATATTTCAAGTGTGCTATGTGTTCCTTATATCTCACTTTAATAGATCTTTTTGTCTGTCCATAATATTTTGCATCAATTTCGTAAATTCCAGAATTCCAGAATTCGCGACAAAGTGAAAATTCGGAAAAGTCTGGAATTTACGAACTTGAATCTAAGAACTGCGATGCAAAATATTATTCACAGACAAAAATTTGTGATGTACAGGTAATATGGGTAGTTTCATCAATTTCCCATGTAAAAAAGAAACACTTTCAGTTGTACACTAACGGAGGCCAACTGGAGGCTAGCCTCCTCTAACGCTATAATTTCTGCAACTGAAATTACAAATCGGGACGTATGTCGCTGGTTGGATCGGTCTCGTGGAGTCTGTGTATTTTAAAGCGGGCGGAGGCTTGGATCCGCCAAGCTCCGCCAAACCCGCCAATGGTTTATTCGTTATTCGTGCATGGGCGGTGCGTTTGAGGTTTGTTGATGCAGGATACAGTGTGGTACGTACTACACAGTGAGTGATAGTGTTTTTTTGGACATATTATATATTTATATTGAAAATTAATGGTAATGGTAAAATAATCAGAATTATTTGTCAATATCTTTTAATTTAATGCGATGATTACCCTCAAATTTTATGGGGAGGCTAAGCCTCCCTTGCCTCGTCTGACGAGCCGCCGCTGAGATATTTCATAGCTGATAGCCTTGCCAGAGTGCCGGTTTTGAAACCAGTGGAAAATATAACCTCCAATATTTCAATTACTCACATTACTCACAGTGTATTAATCTTCAGCGTCTCAACCAGTTCACTTTTATGCCTCTTTGCGAACGCCCACAACACTTAAGCGACCTTTTTTTTGTTCACAATTATGTTATTCGACTAAACTATGAACGAGTACTGTACTATAAATGATTTTTCATATTGATTGATTTGTTTATCGAAATGATATCGCTTTTTCATTAATTATGGCCTAGATTCCTAAACGGTGGTCCGCGAAACCCTGAGGTTCCGGCCATTACAGTCAAACAAGTAGTGTTATTGTTTGCAACTTTATTTAAATAACTTTTCAATCACACAAATTAAACACATTATGTCTCATGAGAAACCTCACTTAGGCGATTATTCACCTGCTAGTATGTATGATACTTTTAAATTCTATAAATATAACGTATTCAGAAAAGTACATTTTAAGGTGAGATTTCCACTTTACAGTTTACAAAACCGCGACACGTGTTTCGCTATGCAATAACATCTTCAGGCGTCACAATACGGTTTGAACAAATTCTGTGTACTTTTATACTAATTTGAATCATCATGACTATTACTACCTGACAAATTTCTACATGACGAATTCATTACCTAAACTATTTACCTTTCTAGGAATAGCGCATAGCAAAAGATCTATCCTAATCAATCATTTTCTCATTTCAAACTGAATTCAATGAAAAGAAACAATTGAAATTCATTTGATCAACGAGCAATAATTTCTATGCATGGTTGAGTTTTGAATATTTCTATTCCAAATACAATACGTCATAATGGTGACTGAACTCGTGCCTCTCTGTCAAAACATAGTTCATGAATGTTGAATTTGTCTCCCCAAAAAAATACTTCTATGCTCTTTTATTCTTTTGGAAAAAGTGCGTTCGGTACCTCCGATATAAAATTTTGGAAATGAACCACAAGTCAACTTGAATACTCCTGATGTATCCGAATTTACTCAAATCATTATTTGTACTGTAGACTACGTCCAATAAATAGAATAAAGCGCTATAAAAACACTGGCTTGCATACAACTAGAACCAGTGCCCCTGCATTTTAGGAAAATCTAATTATATTCATTAATAATCTTATATTTCACTATGTGTTGTTTTGTATCACCCAAAAGCGTGACTGAAAAGTACAAGCAAAATGTATGGAACTCTACTTTCAAATAAAGATCAGTTCGATTTTTCACAAGTATTCATCGAATTGCAGGGCCACTATCAAATATGTGATGAAAGTGGAGACGAGTAAATTCACAATCAATTGGTTGACTTTGATTAGTCCAGCAACTGATATCGAAGGGCTTTGATCCTTGGTATAGGCTGCTAAGATTGCCAAATGGTCTCTCAGTCTTGACTTGGCCAGACCTCTCTGCAAAACGTTACAAGTTCGATTTACTTTTTTTCCTGCTTTTTCCAATGCATCGCACGATGTTATGAGTACAATCATTACTGTCTGAAACAAAGAATTGATTTCAGTATTGACTTTGGAACTTGCTAGGAGGATAACTAATATGCTAATTCAAATATTTATACCTTTATAAATAATTCATTATTGCCGAACTGAAATATTGCGTGTGAAGCACTACAATTTACAAAGAGTGGAAAAATTTTAAACTATCAGATTTTTGGAACAAAATTAAAATTCTTAATCAAATACAACTTTCATTACAAGTGACAGTTTTGCTCCTGATTCCGCTAGCAAAGAAGCAAAAGATCTTCTGAAACAGACACCTGTATATTCTTTTGGTTTTGTCAGGTTCAGAAATTTAGCTATGGTAGAGGGCATTTGCGCAAACTTGTTTATACCAAAACAAGTTGGCACTGCATTTAAAATTTTAGTATTTCCAACAATTCGAAAAGAACGACCTATTTTCGTTTTTGTATTTGGAATGTAAATAATCATTTATCGAGTAATTTAATGTCCTCAATTAATAAATGACACGATTCTTAATGCCGGCAGGCTCCATATAGTCCAAAAATAGTAGCAACTTTCATCATCAAATATTTTTCATCTGGCGCCTCATTTATAAACCTCTGGATTTGTTCAAAATTAAGAGTTTTTAATTTTTTGGACCTATAACCTTCATTTTTCCGCTTTAAGAACGCCATTACCTTGAAATATTTGCTTGTATTAACACCATTTTTAACGAACGCACTCGACTTCATCATTGAAAACTTGATCCACAAAGTTGACGATTTCCATATTTTTGATTTCTCTTCTAGGTAGGCTAAGAAGACGGTTTCGCTGACATTTCCTTCGAATTTTTTAAGTCTACATCAGCTAAGAAAATTAGAATATGCGATGTCGTACTGTTGGGTCGATTTTTTGATAACAATTCAATTGAAGCTCTTTTTGCAGTCTCTTCAATATCGTCAGGACCACACAATTCCTCCTAATGTTTTTCATTATGCAAGACATTGAACACTTTAATGTTTATGTGTGACTTTAAATAAAACACGTGACCTGTAAACAATACTGTTGTGTCATGTCAGAATGTGTTTCTGTAAAATTACTATATTTATTTGTTTTATTATGAAAACAGGACAGTTGTATGAAAAACTTTGTATGATATTTGTGTTAAAAGTAAGTTTTATTTCGTTCACTGAAACTTAACTTCTAATACTCATATCATAAATAGCTATTATGGTGTCAGTTTCATAGCTTCAAGGAATATTTTCATCCGTAGATGTTACATTCATAAATTGATATAAATTGGTATGATGACCATTGGCAAATAATATGAAGAAACTTTCAGTTGTTTTTCTAATGGTATCCTGATTTGTTATAATTTTGTTTGTAATCATAATCAGCAGTGTTCGAATAATCGAGATAGTAAGTTACAGAGTAAGTGGATTATAAAAGCAAATTGTATTCAAAATAATCTCTGCCGACTTGAAAAAAGTTAAAGATTGGTGTGATTAAAACATTTTATCTTTTAACGTAACTAAAACAAATTTATTATCATTTAGATGCTCAATCAACTGTCTTTTTTGAAGACAGATCACTGGAATTTAAAAATACCACTAAATTTCTAGGAGTCTTCATTGACCAGAATTTAAAATTTGTGGATCATGTTAAACAACTCACTAGAAAAGTCTCCTCTGGCTGTTATGCGGTTAGAGTGATTTATGAAGAATTGGGATTCAGCACTGTAAAGATGGCGTACTTTGCATTATAGATTCTCACTTACGCTATGGAATACCGTTTTGGGGAGTATGCGGTCCAACTTTATTGAAAAGTCTAATAATTTTACAGAAAAGCAGTAAGGTATATAGGAAACCTCAAACCAAGAGACTACTGTAGAACCCTTTTCGAAAAACATAATATTCTAACGGTAACTGCATTATTTATACTGTAATCTGTGTTTTTAATAAATGAGCATATATTAAATTTTGCGGCATCCTGTTCCCATTATAACATCGGAAACTGCAGACACACTCTGAAACTCACTTTGCCAACCAAAAACATTACCAGAGACTCCATATTTTACAACGGTGGAAAAATGTACAATCAATTGCCTATGGACATAAGATCTGCCAAGATAAATAACTTCCTATTCAGGAAGTTAGTCAAAAAATTTCTATCTGATAGACCCTATTATACTTTGGATGGATATTTTAACGATAGCTTTTAACTGACTTACGCGTATTTTTATCATTACTTATTAAGGAGCTCTTAAGATGTTACTTTTTTTGCCTATTCTTTTATAAATTTGACTTTCACTCTTTTATGTATAAATATTTTTTATATCCTCCATTGTACCCCGGCACCATTTATATTTTTATTTTAATTTCGGTTGGTATGTATTGCATTGTTTTAAGTATGTATTACCCAAGCTTTGTCTACAAGATTATGTCTTATGATATTAAAACATATTATTATTATAAAGAGAAAGATTGGGTGAGTTTATTATTCATGATGTATCAACTGATACGTCAAGAACATTACATTGACCACGCCACTGAAGATGACTATCGCGGTTGCAGTTGAAATGTTTGGATATTGTAATCAAAGAGGATCCCGGCAAAATTCGGAAACCAACCAAAATAATTATTTTTCAGTGATAATTACAGTGATTATTTTCATTCAATTTGTAGCAATGATATCTCTGTCGTAGCTTCAGCCGTTTAAAACGTGAAAACGACTGGCAATATTTTCCAGAGGAAGAAATATATTCGTTTCCATCTTTCTTGTATGTTTTTTCAGTTTTTACAGCCATGTCTCGACAGGGGCTACGTTTGGCAGATAGCCAATATTTATTGAAACACTCAGCATAAATATCCAAGCAACCACCATTCGATTATACATTCAGTGATATGTATTCAGATTTATTTTAGTATGAAAAATGGAAGTGGCTACTCTACAATGAACAAGATGCTTTCTGTTTTGAATGTACTGTTCATGAGTAATTCTACGTATCAGTAACACCGCGACAATTGAAGAAACTTCTTACAAGGTCATGGAGGAAGCAGACCAAGAAGACGCTCAAGTCGCTCAGGAGTTAGGAGAGATCGATGAAAGTGGTATACTAATGATTACCGTTGTACCTGATGAGGCTTGGAGCAAAAGATCATACTCCGTACATTATAATACATCTTCAGGAGTAGTAGGTAGCCAGTTGCTCTTTGCACTGTATGTGTCACTATTGAACTGAATAATTAAAGCTAGAGCGAAAAAAATGTGTTCTCGCGTTCCGCGGTGAATGATGATATTCCTTTAGCTGAACACAAATGCTAAAAAATTGGAGTGAATTATCAGTTAGTATGGATTCTGATATCATAGTTAAGAGTTTCAAACGGAACATCAAAATGCATGGTTTGAAATTCCACAAGTTGATTGGAGATGGTAATATTAGTGTTCATTGAAAACTTCTGGGAGCTCGACCTTCTGGAACACTTCTGAAAGCGAAGTGGTTCAAAAAAAGTCACTACCTCCAGGCCTTAGGAAACTAATTGAATGCAATTTTCGTAAACTACGCACTCCAATCTTCTGCGATGTCTAGGATTGAAGAAATAAACTCTATTGGTCCAAACACTTGAGAACCTATGTGAAGACTTCAAGAATGTTCCATCACACGTATTCGTACAGCATGAAAAATGTCGGCAGATAGCATATTTCAAGTGTTCTCCAACATTAGATGAAGTTGATCATGCCCCCAGCATGAGAGCATGTGACTTATTGGACGATATTGAAGTTTGTATCAACCGCTTACTTTTTAATGTTTCCAGTTTGATAACGAACCTGGAGACTAATACCGCTGAACAATACAACAGCATCATAGCAAGTATGTTGCAGGTAAAAGAATAAAATATTTCTCTAAAAGATTTTATGACATGTTGTAAAGCTGCTGCTATATCATTCAAATCTGCTGGGGACTATTATAATGTTGTTGAGAAACGAAAGTTCCATTTTATACCAAAAGATATGTAGAAAAGATGGAAATCATGACACCCAACAATAAAGACTTTCCACCAAAATTTACGGAGAAACATGCTCTGCCAGATAAGGATTATGACCCAGATGCTAGATAGATTATGGTAACAGGAAAGAAGTATTCGCTTAACAGCTTTACATTTTGGTGACATTTGTAAGATGTTATCACAATATGCCTTATTGGCACAAGGTGCCAATGAGGCATCTTATTCTACCTTTGAAGGAAACACAAACACCAAGTATGATACGGAACATGTGGCCACTTGTAATTAAATAACTGGAGAATGATGTTGATGTCAAGGTATTACTTCAATGATACACTTGAGTAAACATTGATTTTTTCAATGTCACAGGTTGAATTTTGTGGAATCTTCGTCGGTGAACACGATTTCATTTTTGGAGTCAGTCCTGATGGGTTAATTGTTAAGGTGAAGTGCCCCAACACTGCGTATAAAATGCTCCCAAGGAAGCAATTGAGCAAAACAAAATAAATTTCTGTACTCTAGATGAGAATCTACACATACATCTGAAACAAAATCATAATTATTATTATCAATTACAAGGGCAGCTACACATAACTCGATGTTCCTTGTGTTATTTTGTATTTTGAACTTCGTTGGGAATGTTAGTTGAAAAGGAGGGCTTTAGTAACATGTCACAATCTGTGATATCGAAACGAAAAAATTGGTTCTCATCCATATTTTATCTGCCTTCAGTAACAAACGCTGATATATTCGATCTGAAAAGAGATTATCTTAGTTCCCAAAAATAGGAAACTTGTAGGTTTAATAGTTTCCGAAATAGTAATAGTGGGATTCGCTAAAACAAAAACGCTCTGTATACACAAAACGCCAGACGCGGGTTGAACTGCATCTGAAGTTTTGTGTTACGTCACATCAAGAAATTGATTGAACAAAAAATAAAGAAATATAAATAAATATAAATAAAAATTTAAAAAAAGTTAAGAGACTCCAAGCCATGTTAGTTCACGATGTTTCGATTGTTAGTATATACAATCGTCATCAAGTGATGACTGGACTGATTCTTCCGAGAGAGGAGGAATTTATTTATATTCATTTGTATTTCTTTATTTTTTGTTTAATCGTTTTAATTTTACTTGTATTTTATTTCACTTTTATTTCATTTCAGGTTATTTTCAGCTATTTATTTTTAATTCTTCTTTTTCAGTTGTTTCAGGGATTTCAAATCATTTCACTTATTAGACAATGGAAGTCCGAACTAGTGAAAGTCTACGATATTTTGTTCTGGTATTTCTCTTCCTTCCAGAAATATCAAATTTTTTCATTAATTGCATGCAAGATTCTAGACCAAGACGAGAGTTTGATTCTTGTGAAGGTTTCAAATCATTTACTTATTTTTTTCTGTACAACTGCTACTGCTCGTACATGATTCATTGTACTGAAAGGTTTCAAATCTACCTCTCATTGAATAATTCAATTTCTGATCATTCTTTTCATGTTATGCTTTGTGTTATTATCGAGTATTTTTGATTTGCAGATGGCTTCAAGAATATTTGCAGCTTTGAATCGCAAAAAGACTATTATCGATGAAGAAGGAAGTCCTCTTGCAAGAGTACTCACTCTTCTGGATTTAACAGGTCTTGGGGTTGGTGCAACTCTGGGTTTGGGAGTGTATGTCCTCGCTGGATCCGTTGCGAAAACTGTAGCTGGACCGGCTGTGTGCTTATCATTTTTAGTGGCAGCTATAGCTTCAGCAGTAGCAGGTGAAAAAAATTACTTTATTCAATATTCATTTATTTAATCGCCCATGAAAGAGACAACCTACAATTTGACAAGATTCCATACATAAAAAAATATAAATATTTTTGGAACTGATTACCCAAAATAATTTATTGTATGTTTGAACAGATTAATATAAATCGTGAAAATGGAAATCAAGTGAAGCTATGACATTTGCATATGAACTCTTCAAAAAATTGCAAAAAAACCTTATTAGTATGGTGAAAATTTTCATGAGAGATAGTTTTATTCTCTCTCATTCGTTAAATGTTTGATTATTGACTTTATTTAGAAATTGGACATGAAACTGTCATAATTGTGAGTTCGAAGTCCTCTTCGATATTTTTGCCCAGGCGCAACCGGGAAGGAGAACTCTATTCTCCAAAATCTTAGGGATTACGTATCCTATCCTATCGGCGGCAGGGCTATACAGCTCCTTCCCAGCCTGCTAACGAAGTGGTAGAAGTGGTAGTTCTACCACCCGTTAGCACGGCTGGAGAGGAGACTCGCACCATACCACCAATGGAGACGACAATCAGAACACGCAGGGCGCTACACAGGACCAAA
>WOGN01005797.1:0-12902 GCA_015342105.1 Leptinotarsa texana
AGAATCTCGATATTTTATCCGTTTTTCCTCCTCTTTTCGGACGATATTCGTCTCGCCAGGAGCTGAAAACTCCACGACAAATATCGTCTTGCTCTGGTGGTCGAGAAGGACATCAGGCTTATTAGCTTGTATGAGCCTGAGGGTGGGGAACGAATAGTTTCAATAAATTAGTCACTTCTTTATTATTATTATTATTATTTAACATGACAACTGACATTGATGACATAAACGGGATGGCTAACACAGAATAAATACATGTGCTTGCTGCAAATGAAATCCTCATTCGATATGGTCTACTATGAATGAAGATGATCAAATTTGAATTTTTCTACCACGAAATTGACATTTTCCGTCAAGAAATTATTTAATAGGTCTCTCGTGTTTTCCTTTGGCTATATGTTAAAAATGTCACGTTTGTGAAATAATCTCTTCCAAATCAAACAGATATGACTGAAACATTGTGTTTATAGGTGATTTATTTGAGTGATAGAGTGTTAGAAAGACATCAGCTAATTGTAATCCTCTGCTGTATGATCAGATATTTTGTTTTAAAATTGTTAAACATGGCATATTTATAGTTTTTGTTGCACTTAGAAAGAAATGAGATATTGTGACTAAACATTTATAGCTTCCAGCGATGGAAGCCGTAGACGATAATGACTTAATGTAGCTGGATTGCTTCTAAGTACATATTCAGGAAGTGTTTTCAAATTGAACGCAACCAATGTTTCAGAAAGCGATTCAATAAATGTACAAAGTTGAATTGATCTTTTTCATCACGTTGAGAGCTTCTTTCGAAACGAAAGTAATTTGGTGTCAATTCCAGGGTGTCTATGCATCTTACGATGACCTAGTAACATTTGGAAGAAGGTCATAGGCCGTATAATTGTTCGCTGATTGGGTTGATGTTCAAGTAATTTTCAGGAAATTATGAAAAGGGCGCTTTGTTTGCTCTAGAGGTAAAAAATACCCAAAGTTTGCTCGATTTCTTGTTTTTACAAGTTGTTACGCGGAAGTAAACGGGTATTCGTGGAGATTTTGATATTGGGGATCTCGATGACGACTATTATTGGTTATTTACTTTTCTTCTCCGTTCTGGAGGAGTGATGTCTAAATTACTTTTGCCCTTTGCAAGCTTGGAGTCTTTTTACGAGTAACAGCACACGTAAAATTAGCTCGTAGTTTGAGAGTCCATAAAGAAAATGTAGATTTTTTCCGGAACGTTCTGTTCAACTTTCTGTGCTTGTATTAATCATTATATTCTTCCCATTTCAAACTATGAAAATTATCAAAAAGGTTTTATGTACTGTGAATTCATTGACTGAGATCGAAAGCAGGGTCGAAACAACGTTATCTGGTGTCTGTCCGCCTAGATGAGCCTTGTTTGTTTATCTTTATCATAGATGGCGCCTTCGTAAGAGGAGGTGTCATCGCTTATACACCTTGAGGACTTTCTTCTCTGAAACCAATTTCGAACTATTGATTCTTGCAAACATGATTTAAAAATATTGAATAGCTTTACGAAATTTTATGGAAAAAACTATTTTTACTTCTTTTCGTATACGTTCAATGGATTCTGAGTGGATGTTTCAGTCCATCCTCAAGTTTAGATATTATGATTGTTTTGTTTTCGAAAGATGGCGAAAGTGATAGCAAAAACCACAACTCTTTCTAGCTCAACTGTTCAATGATTGTTGTTGATGAATCAATCATCATCAAAATTCAGAGTCCACTCAAAGCCCACTGTCAATAAAATTTCTTTATCAAATATCAATAATACGAAGACCGAATCCGCAGACATCATAAATAGATGTATATTTTTTGACTAAAGAAACTTTCAGATACTGATATTAATTCTTTTATGATAGATAGAATTATTACCTTTGGCGTTAAATGAATTCTATTGAAAACATTTTTCCACACCAGAACGAAAGTATTGTCTCTTAACGCTCGTTTCGTTCACCAAGTTGGCGATTAAATATTCTTTGAATGACATTTTTGTGGAGGGGTCCGTGTTTCTTGCCGTTTTTTGAAGAATTTAGCCTTTCAAAATATGAGAAATAATAGGACTAACACCGTTTGTAATCCAGTTCGTAGTGTGAAAGTAACCATTATTAAAACAGTTTCGTTTTGATATGGCGGTGGACGGACACGCCGATAGCGACCGTCCACAAAGAAGGTACGCGTACGCTATTACTTCGTGTTGTGAATATCCACCAGCATGAATATCAAATTGAAAATAGTCTTAATAAAAATTGTTCAAGTGTCTTAAAATAAATAGTACTCTGATTCACGTCGGGTAGAGGCCGGGGTGGAACGTATGTCCATGTGGGAGTAAAATCATAACAATTAATCATTTATGAAGGAGACGATAGTTTTATATGTTATGTATATGTCCGCTGTGCCTACAAAAAACGTACAATTTGGGAAGAATAAAAAAGGGGTATTGCGCAAAGCAAGACCTTTGCACCCCCTCGAATAGACATGACTTACTGCTCTTAAATGGCAGCAGTAGCCAGTAATAGGGAGAGAGAGAACTATTATTGAAACTGTTTTGGAGAGAAACTCGTATTCGCGTTTATAGGAAATCTGTCTCCGAAATTGGTAGGAGCACTGTCTCACTGTCATAAAGATTACTACGAGTCGGTTACAGGTATGACGATGAAAAAACTTGTTAAACTGCTAATGATTAGGTTAGATTTTGAGACCAATTGATGTGTTAGTTCAATGGTGTTTATTATGAAGCTTCTAGGAATTCAAGTATTTTATACTATAGTTGTTTTCACAACTAATAAACTGCGAACATTTCACATTACATACCTAATTTTCATACGGTGATTATAAATTCAAACCTCAAGTTGGGAATGACTCTGTCTAATGTTCCACATACTAGAATTTTCAACTTGCCAAATATCGGAGATCCACTATAAAATATAATGTGTTCACAGAATAATTAATAAAGTGCTGAAAATTTACTGAGTTCATAAATGAAAGCAATTCTGTATTAAAATTTTACGTTGTTCGAAGCAGTAACTACATCGTTCCCTGTTCATTACTCTGATGACCCAAGTATAAACATCCATTGATCCTACTATAAGTAATTTTGAATTGTCGCGTTACCCCTAAGAACTATGCCAACTACTAATTATATCGAAAACAGTGACTAATGCTCCCTCTGGTCTTTTAACCGGTCCCCATTTAACGTTCCAGTTTGACCTACATACTAGCTGTACCCTTTTTGTCCTTGTTCAACTGTTTCACACAAGGGCATCACCCTTCGAAGCAACACCATGCCTTAACCTATCATAGATTTGACAACGTCGAAAATATCGTCGGTTCTCTTTATTCGACTGTTCCACGGCCTGCTCTCTGGCAAACACTCGGTTGGTGGCTCAGTTCGTGCCGGTTCTCTTTACCTTTATTCTCGCTGCTGGCTCTATTCCCTTTGCGCCCGCGAAAATGTTCCGATTTCTGTCGGTTTTTCTCATTATAACGCCGGAGCTGCGGGATTAGTTCTCGGGACTCCTCTTTTTTCCAGCGATGGATTCTAATTCACACCGTGGCGAGAATGGTAGAAAAAGTGCGGGGTTTTTGTTGGGGAGTTTGGAAAAGTTAGTGATTTACAGGTAACTGGAGTATGTGTTACTTGTGTTTGTTGAAATATAAATAGCTTGAGAATATGGGAGTATAAACTGCTTAAGAATATGTCTGTTCATTGAAATTTAGATAAATTGATGAATTATTAGGAAGAGAGACAGTGACAAATCTGCATTGAAAAATTGTTGAAATTATAATAACAGTTTATCAACAATTAGTCTATTTGAAAGATATCACGGACCCCATAATCCCAATAACATAGTTTTAAACTGAAAAATTTTTTTTCTATAATCAGAAATTTATTAGCAACCATATCAAATTGAAATTATTATTCAACTAGAGAACATACTTTCATTTTTGGGAAACAAACGTTTTGGCTTTCTACTTCTCCATACAAAAAAAATTGGGATTCTTCCACATCTTTGGAAGATTCCAACTTTTTTTTGTATCACGATGGAGAAGTGAAAAGCCAAAATATTTCTTTCCGAAAAGTTGAACTCTCCTAAAAATATACCCCTGGCAATTTGAAATTTTCATTGTAATACTTATTGTTTTCTCGAAATTCCAGAAACAAGATTTTCATTTAATGTTTTTCAATATATTTTGTTGAGAGTTATTTTGTTGAATCAATTCACTCATTGTTGTTTTTTCGAAATTCCAGAAACAAGATCTCCATTTTAAGTTTGTCAAGTTATTTTGTTGAAAAAATTCACTCGTTGTTGTGGTTTTCCGAATTTCCAGAAAGAAAATCTTCATTTCAAGTTGTTTTGTTGAAAAAATTCACTCATTTTTGTGTTATTTCGAAATTCCAGAAACAAGATCTTGATTTGAAATTTTTCAAAATATTTTGTTGAAAAAAATTCACTCATTGTTGTGTTTTTCCGAAATTTCAGAAAGAAAATCTTCATTTCAAGTTTTTTTGTTGAAAAAACTCTTTTTTTTTGAAATTCCAGAAACAAGATCTTCATGATCAAGTTATCAAATAAAATTTTCAGTTTTTATATTTCAAAATGTATAAGTGTCATAATATAGTTGTCCTAGAAAATTTAGTTTTCGTTCACAGGAATGTACTATACTGTAGTTCCAAACTAGTAGGCACTAAATTCTCAGAAATGGCTGAACTTTTTGCCTTCATATTTTCTCTTGCAGTGGTGTACGGAAATTATACTGAACAGAAGAGGAAAAATTATAAAATATCGTCGCCTTGGTAGTGAAAAGAGCTAAGCCACATTTTTGGGTAAATTGAGTTAACAACAAACAACACATCAATTGAAAAACGTTGAAAAATACTGTGGTGAAGAGAGTTAACTGATACTTTTAGTTTTATTAGTTGTATTTTATTAGTATTATTTCTCACCACTGTATTTTTCATCGTTTTTCGATTGATGTGTTGTTGTTAACTCAATTTACCCAAAAATGTGGCTTAGCTCTTTTCACCACCAAGGCGACGATATATAGAATCACCTCCTTGACAATATTTTCGTTTTAATGCAATAATATTTCTGGAGATTTAGTGCCTACTATTATTGAACTGTACTATACCAAGAATATTATTTTATGTAAAGCAGAATGAAAATTCTATTCCATATGAAACATTCAATACCAGTCCACCAGTACGATATTAGATCAGGCTCACTTTCATTTTCGCATCATTTTTAAAATGAATTGCACAGAGAAAAACTGCTGAATATTCATGAAAATAGGTAACGGCTTCTCTGGTGAATCAATTTGTCAAAATCAAAATATGTTACTTTATTGAGTAAAACTATATACTCCAGAAAAATTATTTGATTCTTAGTAGTGAAACATAGATCTCCTCAACTGGTCAATCTTCGTTAATCCTTAGCTTAGCTCCTACAAGTTTCTACTTAGGAAGGTTGTCGTTCTTATGGCAATATCACCAATGAATTGTTTTATCTTACCTCCCAGTGAGTTGGTCAACTGAAAAGTTGTCGAAATTAAATGATTATTTTTTGGTTATACACTTCCAAGTTTGGTTTCAAAAACTTAACATACGTGTCCACGCGGTATCCTAACTCCGTATCATTTCCTAGGGAATCATTCCAAAAATAGAGACAAGTATGTTTGTCCACAAATGTTTCTTCATTCTTGAAATTCTTGAATTTCAATATTTTCTAGAAACTCCATACTAATTATTTTCATTCTCGCAACTATTTGATATGTTATGAATAGTTTTGTGTCCCTCAAAATCTCAGTGCGGAAAACCGTAACTTTGCTAATGATTTTAAAATGACATTTCATGAATGTCAAGAAACAGAAGTTCATTTGAAATTTCTGAATATATGTGGAGCGTTCCTCTAAAAAAATGTACCTGGCATACAGTTTCTTCACACTACTTTCAATGTCATCTTTTATTTTTTATTACCTGTTTTTTGAATGGGCACTGAATGTCAAGTGACTTTTCATATGAAGTGAAGACCCAAACAATTGGAGGTCCAAAACATCCGAATCATTTAATCAAATTACTGGATTATAGAATTGAATATAGTAAGACTTTGTGTTTTTACGTTTATGAGAACTTGTGAATACTTACATTTAGGATAATTTCTGTTTCAGTTTATGGCTCTCTGGAACTATTGCAAACATTTTAATAGAGTTTCATACTATGTTAAAAATCAAAAGCGACCGTGTACTATTTATCCATTCAAAAGATAATATATTTAATGAAAGATATTACATTAATGATCAAAGGAAATTTGACTATAATACGCCTGAGAAAATTGCTTTGATCGTGGAATTTCAGGAGAGCAATGGCGTAATAACACAATAGGCGCTTTGTCTTCAGAATTTATCAGTGTGTTGTAGTAGTAAGTTATAAGGTGTTCGGTATTTTTCGTAGTATCATATTTGTTGACAACTTTTTCATTAGATTACAGAAGAAACTTGAAAACTTTCCCGTGTTCGACAAAATTTAGTTTACATAAAAGTTATCTCAATTTTGCCCATGTCTTATTTTGATATATTCTTCGTTATACTTCTGTGGCGAGAAATGGGAAAAATTAATTATATTATGTTTGCTCCCGTTTCGTACCCGGTAAAAAAGTTTTGTTGTAAAAATAGCTATTCGAGCGACTTGTGCTAGACTAGCTGAGCCATTTTATTTCTTAACGAGAATTGTGGAGATAATATATCTACAGTAAATGATGTTTTTTTGTGAAAATTCAATATGAATTTGTAAGCTTTGGAAAACTTCTCGTACGTATTCGAAGGTTGTCTAATGTTTTTACAAACGGCTATTAAGTAGATGATACTATGGAAATGTGGGTGGCATCAGTTTATTCGTGAACTTAGTAATTTATTATACTAGTATCAGAGACAGCTAAGAAATTGACAACGATAAAAAATAAGATCGAGAAAAAATGGAATTAAGGTGAAAGATTTCCTTGGATGTTTTATTAGATTTTCAGAATGGCTAAACTCGATAAAATAATATGGAATGGAATCGTTCAAGTTTTGGAAATGAAGCTACGTCAACAATTGGTTTGCAGAATTCCATCATGGTCGTACGTCGATCAGAAAAGAATTTTGTGAAAGGCTACCGAAAAGATAATTGAAGAAGGTTGGCATGTGAATGCCATGAGATAAAAGCGTACTCAGTATATCACAGGTTGCAGTGCATTCGATTTTTCATGAAAAAGATAAGTTCCAAGTAGACTCAGTACTGTAGATACAGTTTGCAATGCCACCGAAGCTGCGAAATTATCCAACAGAGTTTTTGAACTCATTGGATTTGCCAGGCATGCCACCGCATAATTTACAACTGAAGGTCGGATCGCTGCGTAATTTGAAGCCATCACGGCTGTGCAACGGCACACGATTAATCTTCAAAAAATTGTTATAAAAACATTGTCGAATCCAGCATTTAAAATCGTGAAAATATTTTAATGCCACCATTTCATTTGCAATGACTATTTACAAGTCTCAAGGCCAAACAATGACGGTTTGTGGCTTGGACGTCTTTGGACTAACGAAGATATCGAGAAACAGTATAGTTTACGTCAACAGTATTGCGTTTAAGTTATTTTTCAGTGATTCAACACAAAAATGTCTCCCCCTATACGACGATGTGATCCATGGGATCGACAGAAGACTCGGTCGTCGAATATTGAAGATAATTGAGGCTCCTCACAGCAGTCGGTTGCAGAGCAAAGCTTCGGTATCGGCCGAATGAAGTGTCATTACCTTCAGAATAGTTAATCAATATATTATTCAATAAAGCACATTAGCAAAATAATTCTCAATTTGAAATCGAGAATTTTTTTCTTCTGGAATAAGCGTAACCCTACATTTTGAATGAAATAGCTGCGCCCAACAGTGTATTCATTCTCTAGATGTCAAAGAGTGAGATCAAACGACTCCATCAAGAGGAAGTCCATTAGCATAACCGATGAACGTCTCAAAGCAGCGTTCCGGAAAAACCCTCGGTTTTCATCAACATTTACACGTTGATCGAAACGGAATCTAGCCGTTTCACTTAATTTTTTGTCGATTTGCCATCAGAAACGACCCTCGCCATTAGCAGATTTCTCGGTTATCTCGATTCCCAGTTCCGAGGATAATAGGAACAGGATAATTGAAGAATAATCAACATTATTGCCAGTTTGATGCTTTCTCCAGGAAAACGCCCCGGCCCGACAAATAACCCATAAAACTTTTCCCTTTTATACGTATGTTGGCGACAATGCAAATAGAAGGAACGCCAAACGACGACGCGTGAGGCGTTATTTGCAAATGGCAAGAAAAATACGGTTTCTCGAGTAACTTGGTGTTCCGACGAAGGACTTTCGCAAGCAGAAACGAGTTTTGTATACATTTAAAGTATTTCATGATGTCAACAGCATACCAAAAGTTCTAACAGTCTCAATTGGTTACTTTTTTCAACGCTTTCGAGACGAGTGATTTTGTTGCAGACTGTTTGGTGGAAAAAACAGTAAAACTGAAACCTCTAGCGTAGAATGAATTCAAAACCAAGCACTTTTCCCGATCATCAGAACTGCAATATTTTTTTTTGACTCGCGTTTACCAACCAAGTTGGTGCGTTCATGAGAAGAAGAAAATTAATTCCCAATTGTGAAATTTGCTTCTGTTTATATCTATCTATCATTTTCTGATAGACACCAATGATTTCTGATAGACACCAATGATTTCTGGTAGAAATTTGCGGGAAATTTCCTCGACAATTTCAACAAGTATTCATATAAAGGTATGCAATGGGCCTCTTTGGAAGGGAACCTTTGTCAATTAGGAAACATAAATTCAGGAAGAATCTTTGTAAAAATACATTTCTATGTAAAAATACATAGATTCACAGTTTATTGTCCATGTCGGGTGAGAAAAGCAAATGGTATATTCGAAGAAAATCGTTAGAAGATGATATTTTTTTTCAATTGCGTTTATATTTCCATCTCATTATTTCCTTTTGTTTCAGAAAACTGGAGCACGCATCAAGATCTTCTCCAATTTAGCCCCGCAAAGTACCGACAGAGTGATACAAATCATTGGAGAACCAGCAAAATGCATTGATACAATCAGGGAAATTTTGACACTGATTAAACAGGTGGGTTAATTTTTTTTGAGCGATTCTGAGCGATTATTGAGTTCGAAATTATGAATCCAATTTCATTTTGTTATTTCAATGTAATCAATGATACATTTGAAACATTTTATATTCATATTTTGCTTACTTGGTCAGACATTAATTTCTGTTTGACTAATGCAAAGGCAAGTTTTCAAACGAATGCTCAAATGGTTTTTAACTTTGAAATACGTTTTCATGAGATGAAAGAGTGTAAATATACATTGCTATTTGGGCGATTGTTCAGTTTTTCACTCTGTTATGCGAATTCGTTTGATGAATTATTCGGAAATGCAATACATATATTTTGCTGGCCACTTTTATGGAATGCTTCAGGCTATTCCAATCATGTTTTGTCTGTTGATATACAAATTCATAAAAATTGTTGCTTCATTGTTTGAACAAATATTCGAAATGCTATCGGTTATTACATATTTGTTTAACAATATTTTGTGGAAAAATAGGGAATTCCAAAAATAATTATACTCTGTAAAAATTCCATAAAGGTATATTCATCAATTACTATTCAACAAATACATTTTGTTGCAATGAAAATATCTTACTTAAGTATTATGTTGGTAAGCTTCACATTGTTTTCAAATTTCACACCTACATCTCATTATTTTTTTATTAAGTCAGCTCCTATTTTTCCAAAATGTTTCTGAAAAACCTTACAATTAATTGTATAACGTGATGAGTTGTTGTATCACCTTTTTTGTTTTGTTTTTACTTTTCTTTCTGTAATAATTTGATTCCTGAGGTTCAATGATAGGCTGTATTTCCTCTAAACCCAACAAAACTGTCTTGTGTTGTCACTTAGTCTCCTGTGAGATATTGTGTTGGTCTGGTTGGGAAAATACATTAGAATTACTCCTTCAAGAATGTTAAATGGATAACTTTATAATCCATGTCCTTGTTATTCTATTGAAAAAATTAAAAGTTGTCAAACAATGCAGCCCTGAAGTTTGCTTCCTTGCTATTATAATGGTTGTATTTGTTCTCCAAAAGTGCACAAAAAAATATTTTTTTTCTGTGGTGAAAATGTTTAGTTTTTCCTATACTTCAATAACCAGACCTCAACTTGGTCACCTATTTTTTTTCCAATAGTTGAATTGGTATTGAGAAGTATCGGACCTCTTCTATGTTCTTGTTTGATATTTCTAAAAACGGATCTGTGTAGCCCACGTTTCTGTAAAGATTTTCAGGTTGAAACATTAAAACTTTCGGCATATAACTTCACCCTTTTTGTTAAGATCTTTTCATTCGTATACCATTCTGTTGCTATCCTCTCCAAACTATAATTCACTCTACGCATTTGATGGTTATTCGTTATTTGTATCTTGATGTCATTCATTGACATCCAGAAAAACAAAAATTTTGTGGTTGTCTGCCTTATTACCTATTTATACTTTTTGCCTCTTAAGTTAAATGTCATGAAGTTTGTGTCCATTGTAGCATGTTACCATGATTTGATTGTTTGGTGTCATCAGTAAATCGTTTGATCTCAAACTCCCAAAATAAAGTTTAGGACTGTTTGCTTGATGCTCATACATAATTGTCATTGAAGTATCTCCAAAGAAGAAGCATATCAGAGGCAGTAACATCCCTCCTTAGGAACAAGAATAATAATGGAACTACCTCTCAAACACCAGTTGGTGTATAACTTGTCGAGGCATTCACCCTATTACTTCTTCCCTGTGATCTAAATATCTTTTGAATTTTTGCATATTGGTTGAATTGATTGAATCTAATACAAAGTCTCTTGAGTTACGACCAAGTAATTTCACAAGAAATTGTCATAAAATACGGGCAATTATGTTGCTGTGTTCAGGAAACTTATTGTTTTCTAACTTGCTTGATTTTTGAGGCTTCTATTGAATATTTTGGGATTGTGCACTCCATTGAGATAGAGCTCTTATAGAGACTGAAAAGTGGGTATTAAAAAAAGATTACTTGAACTTAGGAAGGTTTTTGGCTTTCTACTTCTACCTTCCAAGAATAATTTTAACGTTTCTGCAGAAAATCACACCTCAGCTTCAATGATATTGATTCATTTATTATTTACCAGATACGCAGGATAAATCGCAACTGGTTCAAAATTAAGATAAAATTTTATTCTGCTCTTCCACAACAGCTCAAAATGATGTAAAAAATGTATATTTTCATTATGGGTAGCATAGTAGCACATTAGGATTGAGAAAGAAATCCTATAAAGTAGAAGTCAAGATCGATAAAGAAAGGAATTAGTGAAAGAATATAAGTTTGTATACTTATTCCTGATTTCTATAATTGTTTATATCTTGTTTTTTTATATGAGAAATTCTGGTTGTTTTAATGATTCTGGTTTGACATCAAAAAATATCACTGTTATTTGCAGAGCCCCATCAAAGGAGCTGTTAATCCATATGATCCCCATAATTTCGATGAAGTGTATTCTGAAGAGTACGGCGGCTGGGGTAACCAGCAAGGAGGCGGTGGTAACGGTGGCCCCGGTGGTCGTCGTGGAGGTGGCGACGGTCCCAGAGGAGGCGGTAATTCCAGAAACGGAATGCGCGACGGTCCTGGGGGCGGCGGTGGAGGAAGATTCAACAGCCGTGGAGGTGGGAACATGAGCCGCGGCGGCAGTTCTGGATCTCGTGACTTTGGAGGTGGCGGTGGAGGGTAAATAACTTTCATTCGCTAAGTAATGATAATAGTGTTTATTCATATTGTGTATTTCAGTTACCCTAGATAAACCATTTTATATTGAGACTGAAAAAATTCGTGGAACACCTCAAACTTAGTTTTCAAGGGGACACATTTTTACTTAAAATCAACCACTTGTCGGCTAAATATTTCAAATGAAAATAATAATAGAATGATTTTTGACATTACAAAGATGAACATTCTCAGAGAAAATGTAACACTCTTGGTGTGTATTTAATTTAGAACTAGAAGGTGAAACAAAACAGACAAATTCACTTTATCAAATGTTCAAACTGAGTAATATACATAAACACAATGGTATAAACGAGCTTCTCTTTTCTCCCTTACATTTTGAAGAATATCTGGTGTTAGTAGTCTAGAGCCTGGTAATTTCTTTCTGAAAATTGTCTATAGTAAAGGGTTTTTCAATTGGCGTGGGTAGATTTTGGCGCCCCGTGGCGGCCATTTTGTTTTGGTGAATCTGTCAAATCTTTTGTTTATTATTCAGTTGTTTATGCCAAATCATCATGGCAAATTACAGGATTAAACAGCACGTTCAAATGATGAAACTTTATTATCAAAATGTGTGTTGGTTAACGCAAACGTTGCGCGCATTGCGCGCTTTTTACGGTAGATGTGGTGCCCTTCATAGTCGACTCTTCAACGTTTGGTGGCCAAATTTGAGACGACCGGTTCAGTAAACAAGCAGCCAACACCCGTACGTTGAAGGAACGCAAGATCGTCCGAGAACATCGCCGCGGTCCGTGAAAGTGTACAGCAGAACCTGAGGCAGTCTATGCCTAGCCGTGCACAAGAACTTGGCCTTTCGCAGACTTCAACTTGGCGAATTTTGCGTCGGGACTTGGGCCTACACCATTACAAGATCCAACTGACCCAGGAGCTCAAAGTTCGTGACCATAGACAACGCCGTTTGTTCGCTGACTGGGCTTCGAATCGTTTGGAAGAGGACCCCAATTTTGGCCGAAAAATCATCTTTAGTGACGAGGCGCATTTTTGGATGAAT
>WOGN01005798.1:2182-12900 GCA_015342105.1 Leptinotarsa texana
GGGATCGGCTCAGAATAATTACAGGGTTACTAACCGGTCATTGTCCGCTTAGAGGACACCTGAATAAAATGGGGCTGTACAACGGAGATCTCAACTGCAACGATGAGACAGAAACAGCTCTACACATCTTATGCGAATATAAGGCACTGAATAACAGGAGGCAGGTAATATATGGACGTAAAAAAATACGCCCAGAAGAATATGACGAAAATCTAACACGGAACCTGTACAAACTAGTACAGGGTGTCATGAGAAGATGGGAGAATAAACCCAATAAGCTTAAGAGGCTGAAGTGTTTTCTGGAGACTTGGACTGAATGGGCAAGTCAGACAGCTTCCAAGGTACAAAAAAAACACCGTATCCTTTTCGATAGAAATGTGTAGAACAGTGCGGTACCTAACTCAAGTAATGAATAGTAAAGGAGATCCCCGATATTGTCAAATATGAAAAATCGTCATAAAATTATCCAACTTCATCAAGGCAAATACATGAACTGGAGTTTCTATCTCAACTTCAATATTCTAAAACAAAAATACTCAGTATTTTCGATTCCATCTTTCAATACGGTATATGGAAAAATAAAACAATCTTCAAATACGCAAATTCGCACGACTGCCCTCAAGCATTTTGCCTCAGTACGGTGGCCAGAGCAAAGTTTCAATCTCAGCATATGAATTTTTATGAATTTGAGGGAGGTCAAAATTAAGAAATTCATTCAGTATTTATTTATCACTCTTCAGGAACGGTTCCGGAGCATTTTCAGAATGCATCACATCTCCTTTTCATCGATCCTACGGGCAAGCAGTATATGGTGGGTTTTTGGTGATTCTTTGTTTTTTTCTCTTAACTCTTCAATGATAGTTTATTCCTGAGTGTATTCTTCCCATTTTTTATAATAAATATTGTATTAAGTTTCAAAATGATTTCTTTCATTATTTGGATATATTCGGGTTGACTGAAACAGCGCAAAAATCCTCTCGAAATTAGCAAAGCAAGTATGTGAGGTGCGACAGTATAGTTTGTGAGCTAATCCCACTCTCCTCGACACAAACCTCGTGAATCCATTTTACTGTATATTTCTCCAGTCACTATTGTTACAACGGTATTGCTATAAAGTTACTCGAAAACAACAATGTATGGAGATTTTCAAAACATCACGGAGAAATTCAGATACAGAAATACAGTGAGAACACCCTGTACATGTATTGAAACCCACAGACTTGACAGAAAACAAGAAGAAAAGAGTGGGAAATTCAAATGTTAAGATTTGTGCATGAAAATTCATTGAATTCGAAAAACACATAGCCGATATAGGTTATAAAAATAAAATAAAACCAACAATAAAAATTAATTGGCGCTCCGGGGCGACTTCATTGATTCCAGTGGCGCCTTTGCTTTTTCAGCTGCAGGAAAACCCGGTTATAAAGAAATATCAGATGGAATTGAATCAATATCTGTGATAAAAAATTGAAAAAGGCGTAATAAAATTGTTATTATTTAGGAATTATATGTAAAATTCAAAAATTATTGTTGTGAACCAATATCATCAAGTGATGCTTTTGAAAAATATTTACATTTGAACTTGAGTGAGGTTAACTATTTTTGTACAAAATAGTTAAATGAAAACGTATCTGAATTCAAGAACCAATGTGAAAATCGTAGAAAAGATAATTTTCCTGATATTGAAGTTAAACATTTGTAGTTATGAAAATTGAGAGATGGTAACTAGGGGAAATAAGAGATTTCAAACTATTTCGTCAACAAACGCAACATTTGTCTTTCCAGAAATTCATAAAATATTGAACGAATACTTATTAATTGAATTTGATTATATTATATACTGTTAACTAAAAGTAACAGTCAGAAAATCAAAACTCTGCTTTACTTGGCCAAGCTTTCCTTCTAATGGGAAGCTTCTTCAGGGCCTATTATTTAATGAGTTGAGATGAAACGGATACTACAAAGAACTCAAATGTGATTTATAACATTCCATGTAACAATTGTAACTTGAATTATATTGGAACAACATCTAGAATTCTTGATGAGAGAGTAACTTAACACGGAAGTGATATAAAGCTTAATAAGAAATAATGTGCATTAGCACAACACTCTATAGAAACAGGACATAAACCATATTACTCCAATATCAAAGTTTCACATCAGAAAAAAATATTTCAAAGCCTTTTTCTTCAAATGGTTGAAATTAGTAAGTCTTCTGATTGTATGAATAAGGAAGCTGACATTGATAATCAGAGCAGTATATACAGTAACTTACAGAAACTACATCAAAAACATAATAATAATGAAAATTTTATCAATCAATAACTCTTTCTTTGGAGTCAAAAATTATGAAATCATCATACCTACTGAAAAATGACATTTATGTGAAGGTATGGCATTTGTCAAACCCACAAAAAATCCTATCTGTGTATAACTTTCTCTTCAATTTATATTTTCAATTTGTTGTTTTTCGCTCGTTTTTACTGTAAGTATGATTTGCAATGTTACTCAATGATGAAAATATTCACAACTGAAAATTATAGCTCTGAAGAAGCTTTCCATTAGAATCGAAAGCTTGGCTAAGTAAAGCAGAGTTTGATTTTTGATTTCTTGACGCTACCCTCGTAAGATAATACGCTCAGATATCTTCCACACAGCCTGAATATCGGTTTATCGTTTACAAGGAAGCCAGTCTGATTTTATTTGCTATTTCGATCTTCCTCTTTCGGCAATCTCGCAATTTCATTCGCATATTCGAGGAAATGGCGGGCATGGAGAGGAATTGAGAGGTGCGAAGCGTATATTGTTTTTTGACACGAGCGGCAGTAAAGTTTCTACATAACATTTGACTTTGAGATTTCCTGCAGAAATGTAGGATATTTTATTTCAGAGTGCTTCACCTCGTACTCCTCGAGGAATATCTGGATTTACATGAATTTATCATATTTCAAGGCACTTTGACGTGTTCTTTCTAAATTATTCGGATGTCGTGACGGGATCTGGAAATATTTCACTTTGTGAATTGACTACGAGAGATTGCGACTCTTTGGGATCTATTTGTCATAATATGATAAAAGTCCGTGTCATCTCCAACGAAACGATATTTTTTCTTAAGGAAAATTTTCACAATTAATGTACGACGCTTCAATAGAATACTTGAAATATAGCAAAACGTTCATTTGAAAGTGGTAAATAATATTTGAAATACAATTTCGTATTCAAATGGTCTGAAAAGGGGTTTAGTATTATTGGAAATACATATTGAAAATATTCGTTTTAGTTGGTCTAATATAATGTCGATGAAATTGAGTTAAAGTAAGTATAGTATTTCCAATACCAACTGATACAACACAGAGAAGGAATTCCCGCTTCGACGTAGGCGACGGCATATTATTTTTCAGTGGTAGTTTTTCAGTTACTCATTCTTACAATTATAGCAATTGATCACCCCCATGAAAAAGTTATCTCAAAAAATCTCGTCAAATATATATTAACAAAATAATAGAGGCCAATGAGATTGCTAGAAAAATGAAAACATCATTTAACAAACAAAGTCCTCATCGGACCAAAAAACTTTAGGTATATAACCAGCTAACTCTTGTTTTTAGATTCAGTATCAATTTTCTTCTCCTGAAGATGCTCTCCTTGTTAGCGAAACGCGCGTCGAGTGCAAAAATAGCAATTTGGTGAATTGTTATCCAATTTGGTACTGATGAGCCTTAGGGGAAGTGTCTTAAGGTGAAACACCGGTGTATACCACTGAGGATGGTAGTATTCTATCTTGATACGAAAAAAGGATGAGGGAATCTTCCAAAGAAAGGAAGGAAGTAATCAAATTGAAAATGAGTAACTTTCTTAAGGCGAAACATCGATGTATACCTGTGAGGATGACAGTGTTCCATGTAAGTGCAATTTGTTACCATTCATTTAAAGTAGAACTCATGTGAAAGATATCTGATTTTTATTCCACAACGAATATTTGAAATACAAACTGAGTAGAGAAAAGTATCTTCTGTATAATTCAGTGTTCATATAAAAGTATTTGTTTCGAAAGAATTTTTCTTTCGTGAAAGTAGCTGTTTCAGGAGGACTTTCAGTTTCTGTCTGAAAGTTACTTCTTTGCATGATCTACACATTCATATATAGATTCACTGCCTTCCTTTCTTTGGAATATTTCCTCATCCTTCTTTTTTTGTTTCAAGATGGAGTAGTAGAAAGCCAAAAACTTTCTTTCCCAAAAAGCAATTTGGTGTTAGAGTAATTGATCTCTAGAAAAAGTTTTCGAAAATCGGTTTACAAAACCACTCACTAACTCACCTAACCCCACGAACACACAGCACTGATAAAGAAGTATTGTGAAACGGACAAAAATTAGTATTCAGCCAGTCCAGCTAGCCGAGCCTTTATTCTTCAATTACATTTGATAGCAGGTTCACTAACTATCTGGGCGACTAGGGGCCACAGGCAAGAAATGTTTATGACTGTACTCTTATTTTTATTGCCGTTCCAATTAATTATTTTTCCACAATGCCGAACATTTGCAACAACCATGTGACAAGAAGTCCTGATGAACTACAACACGGTAATCTAAAAAGACAGTGAGTGAAGCCTCGACATCTGATCGAGATAGAAGTGCTTTTTTGTTCTTGACTTTCCTGGACTCTTCCATGGATACGATTGGAGATTGGTAGGATTGTATTTTGGTTTTGGTGCTATAACCATATCCCATCATTCATCACCAGTTAAGACCCTTCAACGCAAATCTAGATCGCCGTTGACGCCATTCGAAAATATTCGAGCGAAGCTCATGTGACTGCCTTTTTGGTAAAAAATTAGGAATTTTGAAGCGAACTTTGCTGTCACACACTTCTTTCTCAAAATTTCAGAAAACAATGCCTGGTATGAGCCGATCAAAATGCTGACATACTCAACAACTTCTCTAATAGTGATTTGACGATTCTCCATCCAGTATTTATATTCAGAATTATTTTTTTTCTCTCTGTTTCACCCTGTATATAGTAATATTCAGTTTGATGTTCAGATGTTGTAACTAAAACAATGAGAATGAATAAAACTTTTTAACTGACATTGAATTTCAATGTTTCGTTCTTCGAGGGCGCATTGAACATATTTCAAGCAGAACATAACATCAATTGGTCCTTCGAGTCGGATGAATTCATGGTTTTTCGACAATTTGGGAGTACAGAGCAAGATATTTATAATGACAATGGAAGGAATTTCATAGGAAGTGACAGAGAACTCCAAAATGTTTTGGAATCATTTGACCGAAATGGAACAAAAGAATTATGTACGCTGAAAAATGTAACGTGGCTTTCAACCCGCCATCAGCTCCTTTTATGGGTGGATCATGGGAGAGTTTGATGAAATCCATAAAGATATAGTTATGTGTTGGAAGTTCTTATAAAATATTTCCAAAAACATGTTTCAAGGACAGTATCTGCAGAAGTGGAAAATATTTTGGACTCGAGACCCCTCACCCATGTACCCAATGAACCAGATGATATGGAGGCTATAACTCCAACTCATTCCTTGATTGGAATTTATTATTCAGCGTTACCTTGTGGTGAAATCGATAAAAAGGGTTTGTGTTTCTTGAACTAATGTAAAGCAGCACAAAATGTCACAGATTTGTTCTAGCAAAGGGGTGCTGAAGAATATCTTCCATCTCTAGCAAAATGAGGTAAATGGCATCAGCAGAGGAAAAATGTAAAAATAGTGCAGTATTTATATTCAGTATTAGTTGTTCACACTCTGTTTTACCGTGTACTCTAGTAATATTTAGTTAGATATTCAATTTTTGTAACTGAAACAATGAGAATGAAATAAAACTTTTTTGTCTGATATTGAATTCCACATTTCGTTCTTCGAGACCGGATTAAACCTAGATATTTCAGGCAAAACAACAATAATGTTCTTCACTTTCTCAACATTTTCATCGATTGTTGATGATCTGGGCAAGTCTCGTCATTCATATCTTCTCGACATTCTGTGAAAAGATTATATAATTTTGCTGGGGAAGTTGTGAGTCACTCTGGAACTGATGTTTGGTCTGAGCGGAATATTTTGTCTATCTCAAAGTGGTAGGTATCATCCACCATATGACCTTTGAGGTCGAAGTCAAATCTAATTTCACCATTAGAAAGATCAGGAGGAACCTATTGGGACTTTTTACAATTTCCTTTTTTTGAGTTAGTCCGCTATTTTCACATTTCCCAGACACTTGCTGTAATTCATTATCTGCAATATGAAATTACCGAACATTTCTCATTCTTGGAAGTGAACAAATGAGTACAAACAATATACACCTGAATATTAAAGAATAAATATTTCCCTACCAAACACTAGCCATTCTATAAAAACAATTCCGTATTTACTGTTTACTGAGGATAACAAGTGTGTATATTCATGTCTTGCCTTGACCGACCCTCTGCATTCCCTCAGGCTGAGCAGGTAAGATCCCAATCCCTTCTATCCTGGAAAATGAGATTCATATCTTCACGCGCAACCCACGAACTGACCAAGTCGACCCTAAACCCGGCAAAGGTCGCTGCATTAACCTTTTTCAACGCGTTTTCATTAGGTGTGCAGGTAAAGGGGGATTGATGTTGATATAAATTCAAATTTTCTGCATGTTCACTTTACTATTTCCGGTTTTTCACATACCGAATTTCAAAAGAAAATGCCCAAACTGATGAGAGGTATAAACGAGAATATAATCTATTTCCATGAGCAGTATAGTAATGAATTATTTTCGTATATACAGGGTGAGTCAACAAAATTTTCTCGGTCTCGCATACTGGTTGATTCAGCCGAGCGTGGTTAACCAAAGTTATATTTTTTCAAATAGAACACCTATTATATAAATACGTCATTCTACAGCAGTTAAGTGGATTTTTTTAGAAATCTCAATTTTCGGAAACAATGTATCGGGTGCTCGGTTTCATTCATTTTCAAACATATATAATTCAACGTTTTCATTGTATTTTTTCATTTGGATTGAATTTTTCAACATTTCACTATATTTTTCACACGCCTTATATTAGCTTCACCTGTATGTATGTATGTATGTATGATTGTTTGTATACATGTATGCGTAACTCTCACGATCGGGATCTGTATTGACAGAATTATAGGCATTATTGCTTAATCTGTTCGCGGGCAGAAGGCGCTGTTCGTAGCCTAATTGATATGTCTTGATCTATTCGCGGGCAAATGGCATTTTGGAGTGAAAAAGTAGTCAGAAAGTGATAATATATGTGCTACATATTGAAATGAATAATAATAATAATATTCTCATGCAACACATGAATTTAAGTAGGAGAATATAAAAACTATAAAGCTTAAAAATATGAAACTAATTGGATAGAAACTAACAGTAAGAATCAACTGCGCTTGAGCTATTCGCGGGCAGATGGCGCTATACGTAACCTCATTGATAGGATGTTTAAAAGAAAATCAAAATAAAAAAAATATTTTGAGAATTATTAGTGTAAGCGAAATTTTGTAATATGGATGAAATATTTGAATATTTTCAATTACCCATAATCCAGTATAGAAAAAAGTTTTGAACGAAACGGAAGATACATTTAAATCAAATTCGATTCAGTACTTCCTTCCTTCCTTTGGAAGATCCCCTCATCCTTTTTTTTTGTATTAAGATGGAGTAGTAGAAAGTCAAAAACTTTGTTTTCCAAAAAATTAATCACTCCTAAAAAATATAAACCCTTCAATTCAAATAATATTCCTCTTGGCTGGGATTGAATCAAATAGGTGATTGAATATCATTACGATGACATAACAGATCAAGCATAAAAACTATGAAATCGTTTAGTATAGTACATCAACATAGTTTTGATAATGGAAATGTTGGTAAATATCAACCACAATATAAACATTTCTGAATATAAGAAGCTACAAGCTTCATTAAAGAAGAAGTCCGAAGGATTTGTTGAAAAAAAATCAAAAATATTATCGGGATGTAGGCTTTCGCGGCTGGTGTCAATGTTTTGATTGGCTTCTGGGTTTTGATCTGGTCTTCTTTGGTTATAATCTCCAAACGTTTCAACTGCATCTGTGGCAATCATCGTCAGTGGCTTGGTGGAAGTACTTTTCTTGAAATGTCAACTGAAACTCTCTCATTTCTGCCGTGTCATTTATATATGGTTGGGTATGGTTGAAAAATAACCGTTGTGTGTAGTTCATTCAAATGTTTTCAAAATTAATCCAATTGAACTTTTCGATAAGGAAAGTGTATTCATTCATTCCATGAATGTGATCATGAATTTCCACAAAATAAACAAGTCATCAATCACAATAACCAATTGGATTCCTTTGGAAAAAGTGAATAGTCGCAAAAAAAAATACGGTATTAGAAATGAAAGACGTCGAACTACTAGATTTCGAAAAATGGCAGAAAATTATTGAACATATCATGAACCAGAAGCTGAAACTGAAAATTAGACCATTAAGTTAAAGAAATTGTAGAACATCAAATTCATCTGATAACATACCAAAATTTTTGGTTATAACTCATATCTTTTTGATTAGGCGTACCTACTAATCATTATGTGAATATTTCGATTCGAAATGTAATAACAATATTTTTGTATCTCAACCCCTAATTGTTACATTAATGACTACTCATTTGAGAATTTATATTTCTTTGGGTTCAGACAATTATTAGATTAAGTTGAGTTTGGTACATTGAATGCACAAAAAATTATTGTTTTAAAAAGTTCTTGATCTCTTCTACAACTGATTTACTACAGAGTCTCCCTGTTAGTCAGTAAAAATGTGTTTTTCGTAACAGATATGTCTCCATGAAGCCCTTCCAAACACCCCTTACCTACCTAATGGGGTTCTGGCGACCTCTATTTCGTCGAAAGTCAGCGAGCTTCACGTCACGTCAAACGTAAAAGATCCAAGATGGATAACGAGCTTTTTGCGCCACATTTCGCCATTTTACATGGCCCCTAATGCTCTGAGATGAAGCCCTTCCGTGATAAGGCGGCTCTTTGTGCATACGAAAAACATCCGACAAATTATTTATACCTCATTTCTTTGTGGGAATATCAAATCTGAATAATAAGAAACTCGGTTGGGGTGGATGTTGCTTAAATGCTCGAAACCTTCGGGGAAATGGAAGGTCTTCTGTAAGTGAATAGGTAATGACTCCACGGATTTAGTAGCCGACCAAGTTCTGATGAAGGAAAAATAATTCTGTATCGATTAACCCGAATTTGACAAAAAACTTCTGAAGTATTTCTGCTGCTCAGGTAGATGGAATATTCAATTAAAATGGAATATTACTTCTAGGAAAATAGGTAATTCATGAATACAGGGTGTTTTTTTGAACATGCGACAAAAAATCAAGGGACTGTTCCGAGGACTATTTTCTAAGTATTTTATCGATTGACGATTGTTGATGTGGCGCTTCGTTTCGAAGATATGGGGCAAACAAAATTTCGACAATGACAATTTTGGTGATTTTAAAATTATTAATGTAACCGAAATAAAAGTATGGCATATTACTCTGGACCTACCAAGTGATAAAAATACAACAACATTCCGATTACAGTGGAAGATGTGAAAGATTTGAGAAATCAGATAATTGCTGGGTGTAACGAAATCAGAAAATATCCTGGTATTGTAGAAAGAGTTCGAGAGTCGCTAAGAACAAGATAGGATTCTTGCATCCGTCGAGGGTAGTCATTTTCAACAGTTCATCGTAGATTAAGAAATATTACTCACATGTAATCTTTGGTAGTGAATTGTTATTGTCGAAATTATTCTTCGCTCTGTTTCTTCCAAACGAAGCGCCCTATCAAAAATCATCAATGGACAAAATATCCTCAGTCTAAGAAAGAGTCCGTTAAATTTTGCTGTATGTTCAATGAACACCCTGTATATTCATTCTTGGCATTTTAAAAGAACGATTTTCACAATTGTAGTTTAAATAGAAATTTGACTGCGTTTACGAACTACTCTTATTTCGGGAATAGTAAATGATGACAAACATTTTTCATCAAAATGGCTTTATAATTCTTCGAAATATTTCTCTTGACGATCAATACACTTTTGCATTCATTGAAACCATTTGTCAAAACAGTTGATTTTTGAACGCTTCAACTGCTTCTTCGAAGCTCGTGAATCGTTGACTACGAAGTTTTTCTTTGATATTCTGTACTACATCCAAACATCTCCTTATTCAGTAACATATTTAGAAGCATATGTAACGAATTAACGAACTGACTGTCTTACACTAATTTATTTTTACAATATTTTACTAACTAATTCATTAACACACGTTAATTCATATTCACAACTTGTTAACAACTCGCTTTCTAAGACTCCTAACCCAGGGACCGGTGGCCGCTTAAATAGCGGCAACGAACATTGTAGATTGTTCCGCGGCGTATCGACATATTTCTCGAACTCTCGTTACGTTTCTCGGCGTATACGGAGTTTTCGCGACTGGTCTAACCGCATTCTTTGCCGCTGTCACGATCCCGGCGCGTGCAGCAACTGTCAGGGCCGGCCTCAGATTCATTACACATATTTGAAATTAGTTCATAAGAATTGAAGCAGCATTAGCAATCATTGCAACATTAATGAAGAAACTTTTTCCAAATTATAAACCTTCCTTTTTAACAGTACATAGTTTTCTTTTGACAATAAAATCTATAAGCAAACCTTTG
>WOGN01005799.1:0-10114 GCA_015342105.1 Leptinotarsa texana
AACACTTGTAAAATGCTATTCATGTAGCAAGTGTTTCCTAAATTATCCAATCCAATTTTCTTCTCTAGATTTTCAGGACAACTATCTACTGATTCGTAAGGACGAACATGTTTTACAGAATCTCCATAAGAACCATTTCTCAAGCGGCGATCGATCCTTCCAAGTGAAGAAGGGTTTCGTATTATCATAAATTATATTATTGCAATAATATTGCAATAATATTTTTCATAAAATTACTTCATTGAAGTTTAATGGTGGTTTCATATTCTGTTCATACAGTCAACGTATCCAAGTTGATCTCAAGTCTTCAGGTAAAGACAAAATGCATATTTGGCGTTTTTTTTTTTTAAATTTGATGTTACCGAATATGTATTTTGCTTACTTGCTTATGGGTAAACCATCGGCATTAAACCAATATTTGCCAATAATTAAAAGTTATTGAATTCCATTGTTTTTTAACACCTGGCTTTCTTTTCCTTTCAGGATATTATGTTTATCAGATGATAGTGGCCTTATAGAACCGATCTTGAACACCGTGTCTTTACACCAAGTCAAAAGGCACTGTGAGTTGTCCCTACTCCAGTATTTCATCAAGGAATTCGGACCGATGACTTCTGAAGGGTTCCTTACGGCACAGAAGAATTTCGTCCAGAGTTGTGCAGCCTACTGCCTTATCTGTTACCTCATACAAGTAAAAGACAGGTAGCTTATTTTCCATTGGCAGTGTCTTGAAGGTTAATTTCGTTAATATTTTTCCAGGCATAACGGCAATATACTTCTGCGCAGCGACGGCCATTTGATACACATAGATTTCGGATTCATCCTGTCTACGTCGCCGAAGAATTTGGGTTTTGAGAAGTCCCCGTTCAAGTTAACCCCGGAATTCGTAGAGATAATGGGAGGCGAGAATTCTGATATGTTCGAGTACTTCAAAATCCTGATTTTGCAAGGGCTGATTGCTGCCAGGAAACACCATGGAATGATTGTTGCTCTTGTAGAAATAATGAGATCGGGTGAGTTAACCTGTTAACGTTATATAGGTTTCTCGGTATTTATTTTTCTTTAAATAACGACCCTTCACCCCATCCCCTTTAGCTGCATCTCATGAGAATGTGGATGGGGTGACATCCACACTACTACTAATTTCTTTTTTGTGAAATTGGTGAAAATAATGATCCTTATAATCAATTCAAAGTATTTTTGTAATGATATTATTAGGTATTATTGTGTATTCACAAAACACGCAAGAATTGTTACTCTTTGAATAGGTAAAGAAGGTTGGAATTCATTAAAATTATTAGTTTCACCGCTATTTTTTTTTAATTATTCAAAGTCAAGTATTTTATATCCATCAAAATCATTAATTCAAAGATTATGATACATTTTTGGATTTTAGCTGGTTGTGCCCTTCCTTCAGCACATCCAGATATTTTTTTGTTCCCGTAAAATTTTGGATATGCTGACAGACACATTTTTTTTATTTTCACAGGCTCTCAGCTTCCCTGCTTCAAATCTGGAGCGTCGACGGTCCAGAACTTGAAGAACCGCTTCCACATGAGCATGACCGAAGAGCAACTCAGACTCGAAGTAAACCGGATGGTAGAGGGCAGCATCCATTCGCTTTCCACAAAACTTTACGACGGTTTTCAGTACTTCACCAACGGAATCCTCTAACTATGCCTCCGGCCTTCGTCGGAGGTGTATTAGACGTGAGTGTACAGTGCATTTTACTGTCTTCTGCAGTTTCTCGACTGACATACTTTTACCGTTTTTCAAATGCTCAAAGTTTAAGTCATCATCTTTCTAATAAATCGTAGGTGGATCGGAAGAGTGAAGTGTGGAGTGTTGAGTGAAGTTACTGATTTGGACGTATTCCTTTGGCGACAGCTAACTTCACTGGCAGACTCTAGTGAAATACGACTGTGTACATAATTTTTAAATAAAAAGTGTATCATATTTTACTTATTAAGTGCATAAAATACTCAAGTCAATTTTTCAATTGAGGAAACTTTGGAGGCCAAAAAGCGTTGTAAAAAGTGACGATTCTTTTCTATGTATTCTAATTATTTTGAAAATATCAAATATATATTTATTTCTATTTCATCATTTTAATGATTTATACAGAAGGAAATCATTGTCATGTTTGTCTAGATGAGATTTATTGATATTACAAAAAAATTATAAGCATTCCAAAAAAAATGTGGATGAACTGTTTGTATTCGAAAGTGTTTGTGGAATTTTGAAGAATATATTTATTGAAATTACTGCCATTATAAGAAATTTTCTTTGACTGGCGCTAAAAAATGAGACAAAAACCAATAAATATGGCCATTGGACAGTTCTTCAAGCCGTCTCATAAAGAACTGCGAACATGGGTTGCATAAAAATTAGTTCAAAACCGTTTTTTAGTACTGGATGGGGATAAATGTCTCGTAGTGGTGTTTCATAATTCTCTTTGGAATTATTCCGTAACTATCCCAAGATGTCGTTGGTTTAAAGATTAAAAAAGGAGCTCAGTTTGGATAGTAAACGGTCCACACTACTGATTCATTGTTACATGAAAATTCCTGCAATCAGTTTAATCAGAAGTCGGAGAAACTTTTATTTTAAAAACTATAAATTATATCTTCGAAACTTGAAATTCCTACCTTCAAAATTTGTTATTTCGACTTGGAATTCAGAAATTGACTAGTTGCGATTTTTATCTCCGAATTCTGAATTTCATTTCATAATTTGAATAATAAAACTTGAAATTCTAACTTTGAAACTTATAATTTCGATTTCAGATTTAGAAATTCGTAATTTGGGTTTTCAACTTGAAATTCCTATCTTTTAAACCGTGAATTTTCACTCAAAAACTCGCAAATTTTACCTTGAAACTGGGAATTTCGACTTTAAATTCAAAAACTGATAAATTCTGAGATTTATTTCCAAATTCATAATTTGACTTTGAAAACTATAAACTACATTTATAGAAGGAATTCTTACTTTTAAAACTTAGAATTTCGACTTTAAATTTTAGAAATAGACAAATTACGAGTTTCATTTTGAAATTGCAACTTCAAATTCATAATTTGGGTTTTCAACTTGAAATTCTGTTTTTAAAACCGTGAATTTTGTCTCAAAAATTCGCTAGTTTGACTTTAAAACTGTGAATTTTCCCTTTGAATTCAAAACTGACAAATATCAACATTTATCTCCAGATTCATAATTTTATTTCAAAACTATAAATTATATCTTCAAAACTTGGAGTTCCTACCTTCAAAACTTGCAATTTCGACTTGGAATTCAGAAATTTACTTATTGCTATTTTGATCACCAAATTGTGAATTTGATTTCATAATTCGGATATTAAAACTTGAAAACATAACTTTGGAACTTGATCTTTGAATTTAGAAGTTACCAAATTTCGATTTTAATTTTAAAATTGTAACTTCAAATTCTTAATTTGGGCTTTCAACTCGAAACTTTTTCTTTAAAGCTGCGAATTTTGACTTAAAAACTACAAATTTGACTGGGAATTCAGAAACTGACAAAATTATATTTACATTCTCAAATTCCTATATTAAAACTTGTAATTGTAATTTTAAAAATTTACCTACTTTGAAACTAAAAATTCCAACATTAAATTCTGAATTCCAGTAGCTTCAGATTGATATGGTTACAATAACTTGTAATTTTGACTTCAAATTGACAAAATCCCGAGTTTTATTTTCACGGTGCAATTTTAAATTTGTAATTTACATTTTTTAAACTTGGAATTCTACCTTTAAAACAATGAATTTCTACTCAAAAATTTTAGAAATTCTGATTTTTAAATTCATAATTCGAATTTTAAAACTGTGAATTATAACTTTGAAACAATAAATCTCCAAATTCCGATTTTTATCTTTGAATCTCGATTATAATACTTGTGATTCTAATTTCAAAACTTAGAATTTCCAATTTGATATTGGAGATTATTGAATTCCAACTGTTTTCAAATTCCAAGTTTGAAACTAGAAATTTTTGTTTTTAAACTGACATTCACACCTTAAAACTAAACATTTAGAGTTTAAATTCCAAATTCTATTAGTTTCAGTTAGATATGGTTAGTTGAACTTGCAATTCTGATTCTAAACTAATTTTAAATTGAAGCTGATATAACAAAATTTCAAGTTCAATACTTAAAATTGAAATATTAATCCTTTTATTAAACTTACTGTTATTACCCCTCAAGTTCAACATACTCAATTTCATAAAAATAAAAAACTATACTGAGAGGTTTCAAATGATCGCCTAGGTAACATATCATATGTCTCAGACCTCGACTAAAAAACACTATCCTGGCTACTACCTAAACTGGTATTTGCTGTTGAGTGGTTTAATTTTCTCACTTTGTTGACCTGCTGGATATCGTTTTTTGTTTTTTGATGATTTGTAGATATCACAACAACGGATTGTTCCTATGTTCACCGTCTATAGCTAAAGTCACTTTTGTAGCTTTTTAACAGAATAATTCTATAGGACATTTATTCATTCATATTCGATGTGTTTTAAAGTTATACTCTCTTCAAAAAAATCCTGAATTCCCGTGTCCTTCATTTCATGGTCTTTGTCTCATTTTTAAGTGTTTTTATGTCACACTAGTAAAATTGAAATACATTGCGGTTGAAGAAGTTGAATTTACACAGAAAATTAGATTATTGTTATTTGTGGAATGGCTTATTAACAAAATTTAATGAATTCATTCACAAGTTATACAATCGAGAAAAAATAATTGGGAGAGAGACAAATTTATTGTATAGAAATCTCTTATTCGTAAATGAATGGACTGTATATATTCCTGTAATCCATAAATTATTAGCAGAATATTAAGTATAATTGAACAGTGTTGTCCATCCATTTTATAAAGAAAAACTAAATAAAGCGAAAAAAAATTATTCAGAAGGGTTAATATACATGAGTCTATACCGTGGGTATTTTTGAAGATTAGGACGGACTGCTTTTTTACTTTATCCATCCTTTCAGTTTATTAAAAATTATACCTTAACAATATCAATGTTCACTTTGTAAGTCCAAATGTTCTCATGCCAAAGTTGGATAGCTTTAATGACTTATTATAAATTAGTAGTTGTAATGGTTTTTCGAAGTCCTCATTCATTAAAATATTGAAAAGTTCATCTTAAATAAATACAAAAACTATACCTACCACATCAAACATGCAGGAACAATTTTTATATATTTTTTACTTTAAAAATACACCGGTTGGTGCCTAGCGCTACTCTGACATTTCGCTAAGTCATATTTTGGTGTTTGTTTGTAAGAAAAAAAAGTCTACATAAGACGTACAGTCAAAGAGTGAGACAAAATATGTTCATAATCTCCAAAATACTTGCACCATTACTTTATCATTTACAGTAAAAACTAATAGCATTTGAATATCATTCAAAAAAGTTTGTGTCATCATACCATGTTGGTTCCCAAGTTGACTGAAAATATTTGTTTTAGAATGACAAGTTCCATTTCTGAAACTAAAACTTTTAGATTAAGCCTTTCTGAATGATTTTTCTAGATAGATACATTTATTAGATATCAATTCGACTGAATCATATGGAGTTTTCCAACAGCAGTTGTTCACTAGCAACAAATATTGTTCGCATTGAGAGAAATTTATCTACATTGAGGGTTTGACAAACTACTCCCATCAACTTGCAAAGAGACTGATGTCACAGTAGACATTTTGCAGTTTCGAATCATGCTATGTATCCATTTTGTTATGTCGCTAGAGAAATCAAAGTTGTTAATTTGTTAGCTTTTTCGATGATTACATTTTTCAATATAAGGTCTATGTTTTATCGACAGATTTTTAATATACAATTGTATTTTATTATTCATAAATTGTATTTAATAATAATAAACAATTATTTATCATATGAGTTTCACTGAGTTGGTTTTTGTGTTTGTGATTTTGGATTTATGTCGATAGAAAATGACAATACTTTGTCAGTAAAATAAATTTTCTTTCATAATTTTTTTAAGATCAATATAGTTGGGCACAATAGTATCCTTTAAATAAAAATTTGAAATGATTTTTTATAAAATAACTCCTTATAAAACTTAGATTAAGTGAGTAAGTCGTCAATGGTCATACAAAAATGACTAATAATACACTGATAACTTTTAGTGAAGAATGTCAAAAAAACGTTTTTTTCAATATCTGTAAATAAAACATTTGGTAAATTTCTTTAAGCTTTAAGAACTAAATTCTCATAAATATTGTATTAAAACGAAAACATTACTGTCAGGTTGTGATTCTATATATTTTATCATTTTTCCTTATCCGTTCAATATAGTTTCCGTACGCCACTGCAAGAGACAGCTTAAGGCAAAAACATCAATCATTTCTGAGAATTTAGTGCTTACTATTTTGGAATCATAGTTTTTAATAAGTTATAGAATCTGTATTTGGCTCGTAATTTTTGATAATTCCAAGTGTCCGGAGACCACAAACGCCTCACATAAAAAGATAAGATAGAAAATCAATACAAAATGCAGTATACTTTTGATTACAGTTTTTTCAATGCCCAAGCAAAAATTATTCCTTTTTTACACCTTCATTTACACTAACAGTTACTTTTGGAAAATTTTCAATGTGTAAATTATATTTCCTTCCACTAATATATTTGTACAGTAGGGAAGGTTTCAGTGAATTGCTCCAATCAAAATATTATATTCTAAACAAATGCAAAAAATTAATCGATTCTTCAGTTTATTCATTCAAGTACTGCCAACTACAATAATTTGTTAGGAGTTATCAATGACGTACTTTGACTTCAAATTGACAAAATCCCGAGTTTTATTTTCACGGTGCAATTTTAAATTTGTAATTTACATTTTTTGAACTTGAAATTCTACCTTTAAAACAATGAATTTCTACTCAAAAATTTTACAAATTCTGATTTTTAAATTCATAATTCGAATTTTAAAACTGTAAATTATAACTTTGAAACAATAAATCTCCAAATTCCGATTTTTATCTTTGAATCTCGATAATAATACTTGTGATTCTAATTTCAAAACTTAGAATTTAGTGCCTACTATTTTGGAATCATAGTTTTTAATAAGTTATAGAATCTGAATATGGTTCGTAATTTTTGTTTATTCCAAGTGTCCGGAGACCACAAACGCCTCACATAAAAAGATAACAGAAAATCAATACAAAATACAGTCTACTGTTGATTACAGTTTTTTCAACGCTCAACGCAAAAATTATTCCTTTTTTACACCTTCATTTACACTAACAGTTACTTTTGGAAAATTTTCATTATGTGAATTATATTTCCTTCCACTAATATATTTGTACAGTACTGTCAACTACAACAATTTGTTAGGAGTTATCAATGACGTACTGTTGTGATCCCAGAATCTACTCAAGCGAGGTTCTTTGGGCTGTAATTACTCGCAATATTACTTGAAATGCAAAGCAAATTTTATAAATGAATGGAAATGAATTTTGAACAAAGAATGTTGAGAAACTAAAACACGTGTAAACACATACTTCTTTCAGTAGTTCCAATTTTCACCACAGATAGTGATACCCTTAACGGATGTTTTGAGAACTACTAATGTCAATCTACCAAAAGTTCCAAGGTCAATAGCGGATATAAATGTCATATAAACCGAACAGCTGTTTTGCTTCAAATATTTTTAGGTTGTCAGTTTCAAATATCTCATGGAATTTGAACTAAATAACATTGATACTGATACGAGAGACCATAACATCATGGAAAAGGAAGACGAATTTTTGCATACATATTTCAATCAAGTTTCTCAATTGTGTTACGAAAAAGCGAAAGAACATGTTGTAAATATATTCTGCTGGTTCGCCACTCCAACTCCATATTAATGGATTTTTCTCTTAGGAAAAAGCAAAAGAGCCCAAAGGAGTCGCTACGCCTTGGAATACATTTTTGCACCATTTGCAGCAACTCATCATAGCCGAAAAGAGTTACATTGAGATAGGGTTTTTACAAAACAAGCATAAAAGTTTTCTCAGAAAAGATGTATGTAGTATATAGACTATGTTCATTTAAAAACCACACACCTCCAATATTTCACAGCCAGAACATCAAAAACTACTGAAACAGGTTAATTTTTGTCAAGTGGGGTTACACCACGATGCCAAGAGTTATTTGTTAGGCCCTGGTTTTTATTATTTATTTGCGGATAATAAGGTATAAACTTTGTTACCAATGTCTCCAGATCTATACTCATTTGAATTCAAGAGATGTTATCACGTCTGTATTCAGTGACTTACCAAAAGTTTTTGGCTGTGTAAATCATGGAATACTGTTGCAAAAGCTTTAGAATTACGTGATTAGATATAGTAGTCATAGCTGGATTTGTTCGTATTGCAATCATGAATCCAGCATCTCTCATAATTCAATGATCTTGTTAACATAAAAATACAAGGAAATACGGCGGTTCAAAAAATGAAGTCTATTTTCAAATTTTGCAGGCTTCGTACATTCGACTAGCGATTTTTTTAAATGTTGGTACACTCCCCTCGAACATATGTTCACAGTTTTAACTATTTAGTTTGTTGGTGAGAGGCGCATAAAAGAAATGTTTGGCGATTTTCTGCTATCGAAAAAAATGGATCAAAGAATTTGCTTCAACCTAAAAAAATCACGAATCGAATGTACGTAGCCCCCGAAATTTGAACATTCACCTTATTTTTTCGACAATCCACATATTTTAATTGATTGGAATATTGGGGGAGGAGTGTTTTTTAAAAAAATACACCGCATTTAAAATTAATCTAAACTCATTTTAGAACTCATTGCGATCAGTGTATGAAACTATGAGGAACGACTTCAAGAAACTAGAAGATAATTCTAAGCCAGCTGTTGGGGATAATAGAGTCCACAGAGGATGTATCAATATAATCCAATTCCTCAATGCAAGGATCAGTCTAATTGAAATGTATCCCTTTTTTATAGCATTATTCAATTTAAAAATTCACATGCTAATATTTTCCAATTAATAACCAGATATGAGAAAATCTACAGCATGACTTCCAATAAACATTTCCAGTATAACGAAATAGCAAGTCACATCGAATCAGTAATTCAGAGTCATTTGGAAGGTTTCTCAGACATCAGTATGACTCCAATTAAAGCTGTTTTTTGCTTGGAGGGTGAAATATTGGAAAAGCTCTTCAAAGCTTTGAGCGAACTCCAAAAATTGCAATTCTTATCATCACTCACTTTGATACACGCTGCACACACAAGACTCATTGCATGGGAGAACAAAATTCAACCACGGGAGGTGACATATTGATTTTTTTTCCTTTGTGCTAGTAGTACTGAAGGTTTTTCAGGTGTGGAAATTGGGAATATTCAAAAACAACCCAGTGCCAGCTCTTTTTCAGTGGATACAGAAACTGAAAAGTGCGGTGCTGAGCAAATTCAGCTTGTACTTCCATGACATCTTAGCAAAACAAACTACCTCGAGTGACATGAAGTACTTGTGCTCAAAGTTACAACAAGACTATTATCAAAAGTGAGTTATTTTCCAGCACAAATTCTCTGGAAATTTCTGTTAAACTTTTTGCGTGCTTGCAGGATGATAGCGTTTCTCAAAAAATACGACGCGTCCTCAGTGATCCTCATGTCCGATAACGAAGTCAATTGTGATATAACCGATTATGAAAGTTTTCCAATAATTGTATCCTATCCTCCCGTAAGTTATTACAGTTCATTTGTAGCTTAGACATAACTTAGACGTAGTGAAATGAAATTATTTCTCTTAATTAGGTCATCTTAAATTCTCATTGCAGCGCAACATTCCTCGGCACAACATGGTTCTGAAAATGATATATGAAACCTCCCATGAATTAACAAGCGGAGATAAAATAATCTATAAATTCAGTTCACAGGTGAGACTTATTGCAGCTGTGTTATTTTATTATCAATCCTCAAAACCTTGTTAGATTTCTTCAACTCTACAGATTAGTGGCATGGAAATGGTTACATGTAAAATTTAAACAAAAAAACGGATCTAAAACGTTTTGGGAGTGTTCACAAAATTCTTTTTTTTTTTTTTTTATTTTCAGCCTCAACCACTTTGG
>WOGN01005800.1:0-13223 GCA_015342105.1 Leptinotarsa texana
TCATTCTGTGTTTTCTTCTTCAACTTATCACAGCAATAGTAACAATAATTAGGTAATCATTGGCTGTCGCGGGCCGGATTGATGACACTGGCGGGCCGGATTTGGCCCGCAGGCCGTAGTTTGGAGACGCCTGTTCTAGAGCAATAGTAGTCTATTCTGTTTTATACGTTCATAAGTTTCTGTCAAAAAGTGAGTCTTTGTTGTGTGCATGGTGTCTCAGAAGAATACACGTTGGCCAAACGTAGAGAACGCAAATAAAGAATAAACGTAAAAGAAACGTCCTGCATTGTCAGCTCGAATCTTAAATTCAATCATGAAGTTCAACTTTCTTAAGCTCAAAATAAGGAAGTATATCAAAAGATATACTTCCTATATACCTGTTCAGATATGGATGTGACGCCGAATTTGACGAAAAAAATCGCGTTTTCAATTTATTTCCTTACTTTGGTCTATACACAAAATTATTTTGTGTATACACCATAATAATACGAGGATGCTTACGTTTATCTCAAGTATAGTTTTAGATAGAACTAGAAGGAATGGTGAATATTCAATCTGCTTAAATAAGCACGACTTCATCAGATTTTGGATCAATTTTTTTTAGTACAGGGATCGTGGTTAAATAGAGACTAGGAGAGCTAGAAAAACAGAGTGATTAGCAAAATAATATTTGTAGAGTTTAAAGTGTGTTAAAATTTTTGGTATTGCATGACGTCCTTATAAGTCGTCTCTATTTCCGCCATTGTGAATGGTCGTTCGAAATAACCAATATAGAGCTGACAAGAAGTTGAATCAATAGTTTTTTCATTCAATATTATATGAATGATTGGTAGTTCCATATAAAAACAATTAGAAAAGGGTATTTCTAAGGTAATGGAAAAAGATGTTTGGATTTTGACTTAGTTTGTATTCGTAAGAAACATGTACTTGACACTCTGAAAAAATTATAAAATTTCTTCTCCTTTTTTGTTTCATGTCATGAAGAAGAAGAAAGACAAAAATAGTTTTCTCAAAACTACTGCATTTCATAAAAAAACATTTATTACTCATTATAATATGTACAATAACCATACTTTCTAAAAAGAAATAACCACTCATATAATTTTATAAAAATAAATGAATTCTTATTTTCCTCATTTATTTTCATTCAACAAATATAAAAATGAGTAACACCTTTTCAGAGAACTGAAACATTATATATTAATGTTATTTTTGTTGAGTAGAATCACATTCACTTTTCTTTTTTTTCTTACTTTTAGACTCTGCTGTTGCTGAAGCTTCTGAAATTTCATGAACTCTATTTCTTTCTTTATCCTTTTTCGTTTTGGATTTAGATGGTTGTGGCGAGGCCTCATAAGTAGTTCCATTTGTTTCTACAGTGGCTAATTCACAACTAATCCTTTTTTCATCATTTCCATTTTGAATGACCTGCATTTCCATATGTTTCGTATGTTTCTGTTTTTTCTTTTTCTTCCTCACCTCCATTTTCTCAACTCCAGAAGTAGATTCCATTTTGTCTACATCATTTAATTCAGAACCATCATCTATTTTTTGATTTTCAGGTTCATTAATTTCTGATTCCTCGCTTTCTTTATGTTTTTTCTTATGTTTCTTCTTCAACTTCTTTTCTGCTCCCTCATCACCAGAAACATCTGGTTTCTTTTGCTTTCCACTTTTCACATCAATTTCTTGACTATGATTGTAGTCAACAACTTGTTTATCTTGTTGGCCATTATGTGACCTTTCCTCTTTATTTCCCTCCTTCTGTTTCTTCTTCTTTTTTCGTGGCTCTTCGACATTCAATTCTTCTTTAGGAACTGCGTTTCCTTCTGAATATTCATTTTTTCCTTCAAGGAATTCATTATTTCCATCATTCAGCATGGCATCTTCTAGTTTTCTCTTTTTGTCCTGTCTTTTTTCTCTTGCTTGTATATGTTTCTTGAAATTGAATATTCTTGTATTGAAAAATTGGTTTTCTTCTCCTTCTTTCAATCTCTCGAAGACTGCAACGAAAAAACCGTTTGTGAGATCTTCATTTGGTTTGGCATACAAACAATATTTTCCTATTTCACCATATTCAGATGAACCAAAGTTATGCCAACTATCTCCCACAAATTGTTTTGCAGGAACCAATTTGAAATTGTAGTTGGTTTCTAAAACCTGGCGAACGACATCTTCATTTTCTTCCGGATTCACAGAGCAAGTTGAATAGACGACCCTCTTGGCATCTGGGAACTTTGTTAGAGCACTTCTGAGGATTTTTATTTGAAATCCGGTCAACTTTTCTAGTCGAAGCTGCTCTTTTTTTACTTGAGTTTCCAAGCGATCGATCATACCTGAAAAAAATCAATATGATGTAAATCTGTATTTTCAGGTGGCTGGCTCAAATCTACCTGAACCTGAACAACTCGGATCCACCAATATATACTCCACTCCTGGAAGTTCTTCAGCAGTACACGTTAAAACGTCTCTATTGAATGACTGTATGCATGTAGCTTTAGAAGATTCAATAATTTTATTAAGAATCTCAAACCGCCTAGGATCTCTCTCAACAGCATAAACTGTGCCTTCATTATTCAAAACAGCGGCTAAATGTGTGGTTTTCATTCCAGGTGCAGCGCACATGTCTAGGACTTTACTACCAGGCGTCGGACTCAGAATATGAACTGGAAGACAACTAGCCTAAAATGTACACAAAATACATTATTCAATCTCACTTTTTATTGCACTAACCTTGTCTTGCAAAATGATAGATCCGTTTTTGTAAGCAGGGTGGTTGTAAAATTGGGTTTTTGGTGGAAATATCAGCAGGTTCGGAATGTGAATATCCACCAAAAATTCATCTTCATTTAGTGAACTTATTTTATTCAAGAATCCCTGATAATCGGATTTGTCCAGAAATTTGGACATTATCCAACCCTCATCTCTGAATCCTTCCACTGCTTCATTGAGGGTCAATGCCAGTGAATTTACTCTCACATATCTTGGTTTCAGCTTGACTAGTACATAAAATATATTTGAAGAAAGTGCATGGCCAAATCCCTTTTATGTTTAAAATATTGCTACATCATAAATATACGAGACTTTTGCAAGTTTCCCTCTATATAGGGGTGTAAATAAGTATAATAATAAACTGCCTAACCTCAAGGAAATGTGAATTAACGATAGTTGTGAATCACCCTGTATAAATATAGAATGAATATCTGTATAGCTTACATATTTAAACATTTGTGTTTACTTTTGTTATTAAAAAAAAGAAAAAATGGTTAACCAATATAATGGTTAATTCAATTAACAGAAAAAATGAATTATATCAAGAACTAAAAGTAAATATAGGTAATTTGGAATTAGAAAAATAATAAAAAATTTGAAAAAATAACATTTAAATCAGAAAGTAAGCTAAAATAGAATATTGTGAGCAGGAAATTGAAAAAAATTATTATTTATCCAAAAAAACTTATTGAAAAATATAAACAAATTAAGCAAAGAGAAACAAAAAAACAAACTTAAATTCAGTAAAGTCTATAAGGTTGAATTACCAAATAACAGACGAAAAATTATTACGTAATAAATTTGTGAAGAAAGTAATACAAATCATGAAATAATGAAACAACAAAAATTAATTGGTGCTTCGGGGCGACTTCATTGATTCCAGTGGCGCATTTGTTTTCAGCTGCAAGAACACCTGAAAAAACCTGCAGTACCACATCATCTGCAGATCTTAATCTGCCAATATGCTCTCTTTCATAAAACAAAATTTAGGGTGTCTCCAGAGGCTCCAATAAATTCAAGACATCGCCAATTCTTCCAAGTGATGAAAGTTTTCGTAGAGGATCAATTCGGCTCTTGCTTAGTGAAGTTCTTCCACTGAAAGGTAACCAGAACCACGACGGCTGCAGCTCATATTTGGAGGTCAAGAATGACCTAAGCCCATTGACCACACTGTTAACTAACTATAGAATAGTTGGTGAAACTTGGGTGAAAAAAATATTAACTAATAATGACTAATCTGATATACCAATTAATCAACTTAGCTCCATTTATCTTGAGGAAAAACAGTCCACTAAAGTTGAAAACACAATAAAAAATGCTGCTGAATGAACGAGAAACATCTGGCAGACTAACCTCCGTAACGTATCTTACATAAATATCTGTCGAATATAATTTAATATCCAGCGTAATATTAGCCGGAGAAGTAGTTGCTTTCTGGCAAGCATTTACCAGGACCTACGGTGTTCATAGTTGGGAGAGATGAATATTTCGAGATTTTATTTTGAAAACTCATTTTCTTATATGTATGTATCTCTCCTTGATACAGTCTTCAGACCCGATTATACTCTACTCTTTGACCATACTGTCAGAATAAGCAACTCCTGAAACTTTCTTATACAGACAGTTGTTATCTAAACTAAGCTATAAAGAAAATAACAAAGAATACAATAAAAATTAGATTACTATTAAAACCTACAAAATACTACAGAACAATAATGCATGTCATCCATGAAATATATGTTTTTTGAATACAATAAAATCTAGACTGTTAACATGACTTCAGAAATGACGTTCTGGAAATATACGAGAAAGCACAATTTGGAGACTTTTGTTGATCAAATCTGTTTGTTTTGGATTGAAGTATTGAAATTGAGCTATCAAGACGTGTAAAATAAGTGTGAATTTAAAAAACTCGTAAAACTGAAAGGCAAAGAGAGATTCTGTTGAAGAATGTGATCCTCAATTCATAACAACTTCAACTAATTAGTAAAAATTTACACACTGTCATTTATAAGTCACTTTTTTTCTCTATAACAACAAAAGTAATGAAAGTATTGAGCCCTTATAATCAATACAATATATATTTTCTGCCAGAAAGATTATTTGAAAGCTTAAAGGCACAATCACATGTAACACACTTTTGCTAAACAATAGGAGAAATTAACTGAATTAAGTAATGAAACAATGGAAAAATTTGTATCACAAATCTTTATTGAATAATTCAAACTACAAGTTATCTATGTTGATTTATTTAATCATAATGTAAATAAAAATTGTAAAAATTATGTTCAAAAGAAAACCAATGGAATGAATAGAAATTGAAGTAATGTATACTTAATAATGCAAGAAAATGAAGAATAATACAAGTTTAATACTTCTTAGTGTTTTTTCTTTTCAGTTTTGTTCTTCTCTTCTAAAATTGGATTGCCATGTTCATCAAATTCTGGTTCATTATATGCAATATAAGAATATACAGCTATTATTATATTAACAGTTATCACAGCTAAAGAAACCGACCAAACAGTATTAGCAAAACCAGTTATGTGAAAATAATCTCTCATAAGGTGTTTAGTTCCAAAAAATGCAGCAAAAGGCAGCGTGAACATCAAGAAACTAAATACCAGCAGCTTCCCCAAAGCTTTGCCAGCCTGTTTGGTGTGTGGAGGCAACAATGGTGCGTCTTCGCTCAGAACGTCACTTTCTTGGGCCATATTTCAGTCTGTAAAAATAAAAAACACATAATTACCTTGAGCGTCTACGATTTCTGATGGGTTAGTTTTATCATCACTCAGATGTGCCTTGAAAATTTGTTCATAGGCTCGGACAGTAGATTCCGGCTTACTCTGTCCGGGAAGTTTTTTCCTACCCCATAGCAATTCTACAATAAGAATTTTAGCTAGCCAAATGTCCAAACGAGACTCCTTTGTTAAAAACTGTGACCTCTTCAATATTGTATCTAGTTCCTCAGTTTTTTGAAAAAGTGTTGCCACTAAAGCGTATAGGGCTTTGATATTCTAAAATGAATTCAAATCTGAACTTACAAGGGAACCAATAAACCTAACCTCTAAGTACTCACAGGGTGTTTCTTTTGTTTTTCATAAACGAGCTGTTTGATACTCCCAAGACCTTCACTTACTTCTTTAGCTATAGTAGCTGCCACTTTATATAATCTGGGAACTTTCACTGAATGTTTAAACATAATTACCTTTTTTTTAGATGATTATATGAATAACTTTTCCAATTTCCAGTAGTCCAACATAACTGTGAACTGTGACTAACCACAATCACATGACGTAGGTGTGTTCGGTCATAAAAACCTAGAACCGTGCGTGCAGAATCAAATATGATTTGATACCACACAATCAACTCAGCGAAATATATTTAAGAACACTCGATTCTATGTGCATGAGAAGTTGACATTTGCGATATTATTTGTAATCACAAAATTTCTAACACATGATTGATGGAGTTTTTTCATCAACAGAACAGAATAAGAGGCTAACGCCAAAAGTAGTCTATGCTGTTGATACAAAAAAAAATGCATGATTGTCAAAAACCCTAACCGTTTTCAGGTTCAGGTTTGGTTGCTGAGGCCAATAATTGTCGAAGAAGAAGAAAACATTTCAGTCAGATAACTCAGATACAGAATGTGTTCTGTAAAAAGTAAGAAAGTGTGATTCATTAAAAAAATTAATAATTTATATGTATCATATGAAATAAAAAGGAATGAAGTGTAGGTATGTCCCAAATCAAGGCCGAGATGACACAAAATTCTATTTAAAACCAAGGTTTCTATATAGGGGCCTCTTCGGAATCCACTTTTTCAGATTCTTATCTATTTACTGGGAGGGGTGTTTGCCTTCTGTCATAAAGATTCAGGTATTCTGTGGCTTATACTGCTTTCGAACAGATGAGTTCTAATTTTTGTTTCAACGAGGATAAATTCACTAAGAAACCTCATCGTGAAAAATTAAGACACAATTAATAATTCATGAAGTCTACCAAATGAAATCCCTACAAAATTCTCATATATTTTGAATCCACACATTAAACCGAAATTTCAGAAATCCTTATGGATTTTCTCAAACATTAGCATCCCTGGTGATAAGTTCTGTGGCATCAAATAAGGGGTAACATCGTTAAGCTAAAACAGTATTTTTGAAAGGATGAACCTTCCGATTTTCTACTATTAGTTATCAACTAATAATAAATAACATTGATGCATGGATTGCGACAGATACATCTTCATGAAGCGAATAGTCACAAATAGGAATTCTAGGGGGCTGACTATCATAAATGTATATATTGGAAACCTGCGTATGTCTCAGTTTTGAACTATCATATTTGTACCATGTACCTACATAATGCCAATATATAAAGTTGTGGAAATTGTTTGGAACTTGAAATAAAATTTTAATTTTTTAATCTGGTGGTACCTGTTGAATAAATTAATTTACTTCTCTCAGAAGCTATTTTTTAGAGAGAGGGTCTGTCAGTTTTCGAATTTGAGGTTTCTCGTACTTTTTAGGGATTGTTTACATTGTTATTGTTGATTATGAGATAGAGTTTGAAATAATTTTTGAATTAATCATCATCAATCCATTAGGACTGAAGTTGACTATATTATTGAAATATCATTTTTTTCGAACATTAATGAAAGTGAAGAACGATGAAAAATACACTCGTCACATCTTACGCTCGATGATCTTTCAATTTCAAAATATTAAAAAAAAAATTAAGAGATGGATAGTTGGTCGTTAAATAGGACAACTCATAATGACGTCACTTTAATGATACCAAAAAGTATTTGCTCAAGAATGGGTCCCAGTAGAAGCAAAAGATGAGTTTTTATAAATGCACCTATGAGTCTACCAATGGCTCCGGAAGATTCATCTGTGGATATTTTCGGAACTTCAATACGTTTTCATTGATTGAAGCATATCATCAGATTTGTTAGGTTCAAGAACTCGTCTACACAATACAAAACAATTTTGTGGTGTCAAAAGTATTTTTTTTTAAGAGCCAACCAGCAGTTGGCTGCACTGTTGTTTTCATGGGTGTTAAAAACTGACGGAAGTCTTAATAAGTTTATTATCAAAATATTATTATTTCTCACTAATTCAAAAATATTTGAATATCTCGTTGTTAATTTCTCTCATTTCTTTTCTAAGTACAGGTTTTTTTTACCAAGGACCGATGAGAAAAGTTATTGAAACTTCTTTGGATGATTCAACTGGATTTCCCCAAAAAATGCATATACTTCATAGAAAGCGTCAAATAATGCAGAGAAAAGCCCCTGGGAATATGATATAATAAATCTTGGTGAATAAACATCGTACAAAATGGTACCAATTCCAGCAGAGTATATGCCAGACTTCTGGAATCAGGTCTCCACAGAATGCATGATCGAATTAACATGTTTACTACCTAATGGAATAATAATTCTACTTAGCGTTAATTACAATGCTACACTTGCTGAAATCAAAGAGGTTGGTCATCGAAATTTGGGGGAGTCTTTTCCATGGTAATTATTTATTAACTTTTCAGGATCTGTGGGAGGAAGCGTCAAAGTTTCCTCTCTTCGGAAAACTCCACGACATGTCGGTCTACATATTCACTTATGTTAATTCAATGGCAGAGAGAGAAAAGCTCATTGATGAGACAAGAAAATTATGTGATATCCGACCAACTGGGGCTGTCCTGATCATCACGGAGTGTAGAGGAGAAAAAGCTGACGATTCAATAAATATTTCTATTGGTCATCTCATAGGAAAACGTAAGAAATTTCAGTTAAGCTGTAAAGGTTTTATTTATCTTATCGGTAAATATTTGTGTTAGATCTAACACACTATGTGTAATATCATATTACCACATAAATTTGAAAACGACTTACAAAAATTAATACTAATTTCTTGACTTTTGTATGGCCATATCACCGGAAGAAGATTAATTGTTGTGAAGTTCAACATTTCAACATTGAAACAAATTTTTACCAAATCTCTTTAAAAAAAGTCCCCTTCCATCAAGGTATTATTCATCTTTTCTATATCTCAGGTCTCCAGGAATTTGATGCACTGAATAGCTCAGAAATAAACGACTTCCGCTTCAAAATGGCTAGAATGGGAGAGGAATTTGCTCAAGCCCGATCAAAACAAACTTGGGTTGACCGTCTCTTTTACCAATTTCCCCCAAGAATAACAAAGAATAGTTATATTCTTAATGAAACTCTTAGCGAAAACAGGAATATAAACATTTCAACAAAATTTGACCACGAATTGGACTTCAATGAAAAACGAACTGAGAAAGAGATCATGCAAAGTTCCTTTACTTTCAATGTACCTCCCACCATCAATCCTAAAAAATTACTCGAAATGATATTATATAAAAGAGCTACGATTATGAATACCAGGAATGAGAGGGTTAGTGAGTACGTTTTGAAAGTGAGTGGTCAAGATGAGTTCCTTGTTGGAGACAACGAAATTATCGAATACCAGTACATTCAAGACTGCCTCACCAGGGATATCATGCCTACTTTAGTTACCATGCACGTTGATAGAGTTCCAGGTAAAATTAAGGAGATATGTGGTGTCAAGTATTTAATGAATTCCAAAATTTATGAAAACCATGGTGTAATCACTGAGTTGTTATTTTGTTGTAGCTAAGTTTGAAATCATTTGTTGAAAGAATCTATTGAAAACACTTTCCCAACACGTTTTGCTAACCAAGTTATCGTCATCAGGAGATCATTATGACTCTAATTAAGTATGCCTTACTTATGATCTGAGTGAATCAGTGATTGATATATACCACTTTCATTTCTGATATCAAAAACTGATTTATTTTACTGCACATGTTCAAAAGTTTTATCCATTTCCAGTTGTAATAAGTCCACATTCCCAGAAGATTAATATAAGTTTGGTTTTCTCGATTATGGGAATTTATTTCAAAAGTGTTTCTGTTTGTCTTCAAGAGGATCATACGCAGAGTATTAACAAAAATATTTACACTTATAAATCTTGGAGATTACACCAGGGATTTTAGGAAAACTTTGTGACGTTTATTTCATTTTTGTAGTGTTTCAATCTAATGATTATGAAACTCTCGATATTTTTGAAAATAAGACACGCTCAACCTCCTATGGGTCTACAAATACATTGAGAAAGAAGAAAAATAGTGTTTCATCATGGGATGTTAATGAAAATTATATAGTTAAAGTTTGTACAGTTAGTAAATTGAATTGTGATCCCAGAAAGGCACCAGAGGTAAAATATCACTACAAAAATTTAGTGTTTCTAAAATATTCAGTGATTTTTATTTCTAGATCGGTATACAGGCTGGAATATTTCACGGTGGAAAATCTCTCTGCCAACCTAAGAGAACTATTGACTGCGTTGTAGATGATAAGTGTGAATGTAAAATAAATACTGAACTAGTCTTTGATATTCAAATATGTAATATTCCTAGAAACGCAAAGTTGTGTTTCGTGGTTTATGAAGTAAATAAATATAGTAAGGGAACTAAGACTAAGAAAACTAAAGAATCTAGCAAGGTGAGTAGTGAATTGTCTTCTTCTTTCAGCTATCATGTATAAGACCTTGATGTATTGGCTTTTTTTTAAAAATAATTTATACTTATGAAGATCCATAATAACCAAAAAAATTAGGTTTTCCATAAAAATACTACACATACTAAACATTTCTGTGCACTGAACCTTCATCAGTTGAAGCTGTACACAAAAATAAAAAAGGGTGTGATGTGAACTTTTTTGTTTAATGATGTAGACCTCTAGTTATTTTTTCACTGTAATTTCATTTCAGTGTTTTTTTGCTTAATATAATTGTTATTTTCAGCAATTGTTTTTAATTTTTCATTTGTATTGGTTCTTTTAGCGATTTCAAATCATTTTATATAATATTAGACAATGGAAGCCCGAACTAACGAAAATCATCATGAAACGTTTTCAATCACCGTCAAACAAATATTGAATTGATTGATCTGTCTAGTATTTCTGCTTATAAAATCATAAGTTTTTTTCATTCAGAAACTGAACTGTCATCTTTATCAATAATAATAATATTTTTTATGAACATGTGAAAATATTCAAATCAGATTTATGTTCGATTTATTTTGAAATCTTCAACTGTAAATAAATAAAAATACACTAATGACATTTATAGTTCAATATATTTCAATGAAATTGCTTTTAGGATATAAACAACCCTCTAGCTTGGGCCAATACCTCAGTATACGATTTTAAAAGTCAACTTAAAAGTGGTGCCATGACTCTCTATATGTGGACCTATGCTGAAGACATGACATCAGATGATGTTCTTCATCCCTTAGGCACAGTCGTTAGTAATCCCAACACCGAATATTCCACCACAATCACTTTATTCATCAAAAGGTGAGAAATATTTCGGGCTGGATGGAAATAATGTTTTGTTATTGTACTTCAACATTACTCTTTTTTTAGTCGTCCAAGGGATCAAAGTATAATTTTTCCATCGATAGAAACGATGATCGACTATGCTAATTTTAAGAAGGAAGATCCAGAAGGAGAAATGAGTGAGAAGACTGAAGAAGAAATAGCAAATTGCAGGAAGTTGTTGAACGAAGTCGATAATTTATATGAAGCTCACGATCAGGTATAGTATAGTGCTGTTATGTGTTTGGGGCGTTCACCATACCTCAATAGTTTTAATTCAAGCTGCCATTCAACTGAAACAATGTGAGGCAATTCATATTTCAATTACAGCAGTAAACATGTCATTTATGGGTTGTACTGGGTTTTCGAAATAATAAAATAATTTATACCAATTTTTTGAGAATCAAAACAGAGTTACTGCTGTATGAAATATGATGGATTTCCTATTTTATTCAAAAAATATCATCAGCAAATATTTTTCCTTAGGATCGCAAAAACATTTGGGCTCTCAGGGATTATTGGAGAGAGAAAGAACCAGAAGTTCTACCAAACCTCCTTTATTGTATCGACTGGGATAAAAGAGAAGTGGTCAGCCAAGTCGTCGCTATGCTTAAAAACTGGCCCAAATTATCGGTGGAAAAGGCCCTGGAATTGCTCGATTATGCATATGCTGATCAGGAAGTTAGAAAGTTTGCTGTTGAATGCTTGGTGGACGTTAGGTAAGAATGGAGAAATAATATTTTACAAATGGCATAATTTCTTTCATTTTTTGCAGTGACAGTGATCTTCAGTTGTATCTTCTTCAACTGGTGCAAGCTCTGAAACATGAGCTTTACTTGGAATGCGATTTAGTAATTTTCTTGATCAAAAGGGCGCTTACCAACCAGCAAATAGGGCATTTCCTTTTTTGGCATCTCCGGTAAGTAAAATTGTTGTTAATAACTGTTGAGGTAGATTGAACAAAGTATTATTTCTGTGACTCAAATATAATCTGTATTAGATTCACTTGTTTCAGTGTCCTTTGAGTTATTTATTTCTTCAGAAGTTTCATCATTTTGAAATTCCATTGAAGAAAGTTACTGCCAAAATTCATAATCATTTTTCAATGAATGCTTCTGAGCTTTTGAGAAGCAACCTTTGCAATTCCAGCGACATGATTATGCCAAGACGTATTGGTGTCTATTTAAACCCTCAACAAACTTATCCAAGCAGAAAGCGGAATAGTCTGACTTGACATTATTATATCCGGTTCAGAGATATAATATTTCGTAAATTAGGTTTGCCTTGAAGTCTGCTTGTCTTTAAATAACATAGGAAATTATGTACTATCCCAAGATTTTGGGACATGGCCTAGTGACTTCAAGAGTTTTGTTCAGAATTGGTAGTTGTTTTTCAAGTGTAGATCACTGAGGCTTTTCTTATTTAGTCTTGCTTATAGAATATCACAAAGATAAAAATTTATTATAAATACAATAAAGTTGAAAGATTAATTTTAATAGATTTTCATTCATATGAATTGAGATTCGTGTAATTCAATGTTTAAATGAAAGTAGCTGTTTCAGGAGGACTTTCTATCAGTTTGTGTCTGAAAGTTACTTCTTTGCATGATCTACACATCCATATATAGATTTACTTCCTTTCTTTCTTTGGAAGATTCCCTCATCCTTCTTTTTTGTATCAAGATGGAGTAGTAGAAAGCCAAAAACTTTCCCAAAAACTCCGTTCAGTTTTGTATACTGATTGTCAAATATCGGAATTGGAATACGAAATACAACAAAATATATTGAATTTACAGAATAAGTATTAAAATGTTGAATAAGTTTATGAAATTGTGGTAAAATCTCTATATTTGTTTTTTTTTGTGAATTTCGAAAATAAAAGCAATTCTTCATCGGAAGGTAAGGTTGTTTGGAGCAGTAGTCACCTTATTTCGTTGTCATTACTTTGCCGAATTATTTCAGATGTACAAATTGATGTACAAATTTGTGGAATTGGCCGTAGTGGTAGTGCGTCCGACTCACGATCG
>WOGN01005801.1:0-12898 GCA_015342105.1 Leptinotarsa texana
GGCCTGAACCAACCAAAAATGTGAACAAGAGGAACAGTAGGGTTGAAGTTCCTTCTGTAGGCACCTTCGATGCTTGGGGAGAATATTTCTTGAAGAAAGAGAACAAGCAGAAAAAATCAATTCAAGAAAGAGAGGATAGAAAGAAAAAGGGAAGAAAACAAAAAATTGCGCCAAGAAACCCAGAGAAAAATCTATACGACAAACTAAAAGAAAGAACACGTAAGAAGAAGAAAAGAGGTTAGATAGTGAAGAAGACTCATCTCAGGTTCACGAAGAAACGAGAGTAGCATAGTTTTGCTATATAAGGTTAGAACTATTGTAGGTATTGGAGAAGCAGGACCCTCAATAGATGATGAAATAAAAATTAGTGATTTTGTAATTTTCAACTATCTTGACGACGATTATCCGGCATAAATCACGAATAAAGAAACTGAAAACGTGGCTAATGCAATGACTATGGCTAGTGGATGGTGGAAGTGGTCAAATATCAGAGATGAAATTTGGTATGATCATCATGAAATTGTCAAGAAGATCAAGCCTCCAGTTGAAGAAATGAAGTACCATATATGATGTCAAAATGCGTTTGTGTTATTTTTGCATTAAACTTGCAATGATGGGGAGTTCTTGTTTTCTGTTGGAATAATGTTTCTCAAATGTCTGATATAGGGTCACTGTCTGAATTAGGTTCACTGACTTGCCTGATTTTGAAATAAACTTTCCTCCTACTGTCGGAATTAGGTGTTATTGGGATGGTTATAATAAAATGTGAATAAAATTGTCATAAACTTTTTTTTCTATTACGAGCGCCGTATTCTTATTTTATAAAGAAAAATAGTCCTTCTCATTCTAATTTCATTGATGTATAATTTGTTACGATTTGCTCTTCTGAAACCACAGGTATTAAAAAAACAACTTCATCTGAGATGGTGATGACTCCATAGAGAAATTTTGATTAGTAAACACTAGTTGTCACCACTCATCAAACATCATAAGTTTGAACAAATACTTCAGTCAAAATGTCCCCATTCTCAAATGAAGAAATACGAGATATGTTGAAACTTCATTATAATTTTGATAGCAATAGTACGAAAACAGCACAAATTTATTTTGAATTATATACAAAAAGACCACAACCGGATAGAATATCATTCGGAATTTTGGACAAACACTTGGCTGAGTATGGTGCGTCGCCTGAATGAAACCAAGAATGAAATCTTGAGCATATTAAAAATGCACAAAAAGTATTACAACAAGGGTTCGAAATGATAGTCTTCCTATATACATAAGCGAGCTCGTCGTCTCAAATTAAGAACAGCCCTAAAAATATTCACTCTTCTGATAGATCTAACTTGCGTAATGATATTTTCTTTTAAGTTCACCTACTGTGTCATATTCTTGCTCTGCATAGATTCTGTTCTGTAAAATTCCCCACAAGAAAGTATCTATCCAAAGTATCCAAAAGTGTAAGGTCAGGTGACCTTGCCGGCCACCTCACTCGTCCAGAATTTCCTAACCCCCTATAAGGAAATCTTTGCTGTAAATATTCGCAAACTGCTCTTTTATTGTGTGGAGGAGCCCCGTCATGTCCGAAGTATTAGAGATTGAATGAGGTCCAAGTATTTGGTCGTTATAAATTCCAGTCCACACATTCAAACGAAACCAAACTTGTAGACTGACTTCTCTCAAGTGTCCTGAATTATTATCACTCCATATGTGCTCATTATTTCTATTGAAAATACCACAGTTCAAAAAAGTACTTTCGTCGGTCCAAATAATATTTTTCAAGAAGTTTGTAGGGTCTATCCTATTCGAGAACCAGCTACAAAATTCCATCCTTTTCTTAGGGTCACCTGGATAAAATTTTTGTGAAATATGTATCCCATAACATTTAAAACCACTTTTCATTAATTCTTTCCAAACGCTCGTCTGTGGCACATCCATTTCTGCCGAAACTTGATGCGTTGATTTGGAAGAATTTGCGTTTATCTAAAAAATCCCAAGAAGACTGATATGGTTTTTTCACCAGGAAAAGAAGTTAATCAGGCTTAAAAACTCTCGAAATCTTCAAAAGCAAACTAAACTTCTCTGAAGAGGTGAAATACCTCGGTACTATCCTCGAAAGGAAGCTAACGTGGAACTCTCACCTACAGAGTAGATCAAAAAGAGCATATGTGGCTTATGAGTGTTCTGGTTAACAATCAACGTGAATTAGCAAACTCAACAATGAAACTACCAAGTAATTTGACTGAAGATTCATTCATTACTGACTTCCAATCATACAATTCAACATAGCGCCAAATGAGTAGCCTGATATGAAAAAGAGGTAATGTTTTTATACCAGGAATCTTTTATACAGGGAATTCAGAGACATATATAACAATGAGTAATGTCGGAGGACAGTGAGACGCGCACCCCGTGTGGTCACCTGGATCTAAACTGAAATAATAAGACCTATGAAAGAAAGTTCTAAAAGCAACGGCTTGTGTAAACGTCACAGGAGCCATGAGAACAACACCAACCGCGGCAATGGAAATAATTACTGGTTTGACCCCTCTGGACATGTACGTTAAGGAGGTTCCGTTAATGATCATGTTACGATTGCGCTCGGCTGGTGTAAACCTCGAAGTAGGAATGGGTCAATTGAATCTGAGCCTATAGCGGAAAGCGCTTATTGCGCAACCTCTGCTGCAGGCAACCGGTGATGCAATTGAACCCAGGTTTGTGTTGAATAAAGTCTACAAAATACAAATAAAACAGAACAGAATCAGATGTTACAAATGCAATACCCATATATACATACGGCTCAAAAACCAAAGAAGGATGTGGAGTGTTCTCCAGATCACTTAGCCTGAGGATTAAGTGGGGAATGGGAAAAAATACCAGCGTGATTCAAATAGTACGGGCTGGTATCTCAATCGTTACAAAAGAAATAACCGAAAAAGGAATTTCTGGTAAAAACAACAATCAACACTGATAGCAGACAAGCCCTATTAGCCTTGATCAGACAACGTGTTACCTCGAGGCTAGTACTAGAGTGCCATAAAGATTCAGCCAAAGCTTCGGGAGATTATAACATTATTCTGAGGTGTAAAGTAAAGGTAATCGCGTTGCCGACTCTTTGGCCAAGGAAGCAGCTGGACTAAGAATTTCAGGACCCAGTGGCACCTACGGCCTGATAACTTCGACAATTGCGAAACTAGCCAAACGTCACACCCATGCTCAATCTCTGAAGAGATGGGTTGAAATCAAAGGATGCAATCTCACTAGTGGACATACCTCTATGCAAGATGTGTGAACAGGAAAGTGAGACTGTCAGACATGTTCCATCTTAAGTGTGTCACCGTATGAATGTATAATCCAATGAATATAAAGTTTACAAAATTTCGAAAACCTGACCCGATCGACAAATATATCTGTACTTTTATGACTGGAACTCATTCCACAACTAGCTGCCCACCGATCAATTTGATGTAACATGTGATTATTTCTTTTCACATTTTTTCACGGTTATATATTTATTTTCAACAATTGAAATATAAAACAAAACCTTTTTTGGGTTTTCTAGATGATTCTACATAACTGTATATATCTTTCAAAATGCCCTCAAATTCTCAGATTATTTTTGAATTATTGAAACTGTTTTTAACAAATCTATAGATTATTACATCTGAATTTTTTATCCTCATCTTCATAAATTTATGATATCCATTTTTCTTTATTTCACAAAAATAAAACTTCATTCGTGAAAAAAATGTCTCATTTCAACCTTTCCCTTAAAGAATATTTCCAACTACTTCTAGGGTCGTTTTCAATATGTTTTTTCTACAGAATTTTCTCAACGAGTGATATAAAAAATATACAAACTATCGTATTTCAAAAGTAATATCTATGTTTCACTCAGCCTCTAATTAATTTATCTGTTTAGAATATCACTAGCACACCCCCAGAAGTACAAAAGATAAGTATTCAACTCACCAGCATAACTTGATTCATCTTACTGATTACGATTACATCTCCCTAGGAATTGGTCGAATTACACTTCCTGCAAAAAAATTATCTAATACCTTATCAGTTCAACGATAATGAAATTGTGGAGTTCCATCACGTGCATTGTCAAAAGATGGCATTCAGAGACTCAGCTAATAAAGTTTCATAATATTGATTTACGAAGTTGTCTTGTTTTAAAAATACCGACACATAGAATCTTTCCTAAACGAAATATTCATAATAATTAGTCTCAACCAGCCTACCTATGAAATGGTGGAATTTGCAGAAAGTTACCAGTTATCTATTTCATAGTTTATCCAAATGACGTCTTAAAATTCGGAAAATTCCAGAAAATTCTAGAGATATTGGAAAAGAACCAAAATTCACTAATTTTGTTTAATTTTTTTCATTACTTTTTAAGAAGTAAAACCATTTTTCATTTCAACTTCCCTAGCTGTACTAGATAGTCCGACGTTTTGTCTCCTAAAAATTATCACCAATTTTTTTTGTTTTATATGGTCTGGAAAAAAGATCAGCCGAAAGTTCACATTCTTTGAAATTAGCTTCAGAATAGGTATCTCTTTATAGATTTTTCTGACTTTATATTTTTTACGGTTTTCGATCATACAAAACTAATCTAAAGGAGTGAATTCTCTGCTTGTCAAGGTGTTGATGTGAAAAATACCTACTATTTTAACGATATGGGAAGATAGTAACGAATATATTGAAATGCATAAGCGTTACATACTTGAATGAACTGCATTTTCACAATATTTCATCACTGTAATAAATGTATATATTACAGTTCATTTCTTTAATGTCCCCTCCCTTTTATTTTTTGAACGGGACAACTCAAAATATTTAAATTTGGGATAATGAAGTTAATGCATGAATACTCAATTTTTAAGTGGAATTTTCAAGATGAAACTTTCAAGATGGCGACTAGTCGCCATCTGGGAAAAACTAAAAGGAAAGGGGGGTCTTGTGACACATCTTTTTGAAGCCCTTGACAAATGCCTCATAACCCTGGAATATAGTAACAATATCTTCAACTATTACAAAATGGCGAAACTTTTAATAATTGCCTGAATACATTGACATTTAACTACATAATAAGCTTGAGGTCAGTTCAGATGCTCGAAATGGTTGCCTTGAACTTTTTGACATACGAACAGCCTATTCGATATTTCACGTCGAACATTTTCGAACACGGTAACGTCAATATCTCTACAAATATTTATTATTCTCTTCCGTATATCCAATATTGAAACAGGTTCAGTTTCGTACACCTTTTGCTTGAAATAGTCCCATAAAGAAGACCAAAGGAGTCAAATCTAGCCAGCGGGCTTGCCATTCTGTAGGCCCTCGACGGCCAATCCAACAACTGGAAAAGTAGTATCTAAATAGTTTCTTATGAGGTATTACTCCATCTTGTTGAAATACAATATCCATATCGAATTCGCTTCGACGATTTCAGTGATGAGAGGGTCAACAGTAGTTTCCAGCATATTCAAATACTATTTCCCTGTTAGATTTTGATCAATAAATAGAGGACCTTCAATATAGTTTCCAATATTTCTGCCTGAACGTTAATTTTTTCTCAATATTGGGTATGTGTTTTCCGGAAAACGTGAGGGTTGGTGTCACTCTAATAACGGCAATTATGTCTGTGAACATTGTAGTTTACAAAAAATGTACATTCGTCACTAAAACAAATATTGAGAAGATAGGTTTTCGTCATGATTTCGAACTCTGTTCTTCAATGAGGGTGATCTTCAGTTAATTGGTGTATCATTTTAATTTTGTATTAATGATACTTATTCCTCTTCAAAAGTCTGCACACAGTAGAAGGAGACAGACACCTCACAAACATTCTCGACGGAATAAGTAGACTGTTCAGGATTTACTACCATCTCACCAATTATTTGCACTTGCGGATGAGGTGGGGGCTTTTTGTTATGTACAGTACCGGTAATTGTGACTTTGGATACAAGTTCCCTCAAATATTTTCTACAGATAGGACGACTCGGAAAACATTCATTGAAAATCCTTTCGGTCTCATGAAAGTTACGCGTCACACCATAAATAAAAATCGCTTCAATTTTTTTTTCAATGGACGAGAATTATCCATTTTAGAGATTGTTGACGTGCTACCTTTCTACTAGTAAAACCGAAAACTAAATGAGAATATTCTAACAGCACAATGATGTTCATTGTCGTTTTTATAAACAAAAAATAAATTATCAAATCTTATGAGGTTGTTGGAATTGCCATATGGCAATGAAAAGGAATATTTCTAGAAATATCGATATTAATATTTTTGTTTCATGAAATTATTAAATGTTCCGCCATTTTCTAGAAGGTGAAGATATTGACTTCATATTCTAGGGTTGTGAAGTATTCGTCAAGAGCTTCAAAATGATGTGTCACTAGACCCTCCTTTCCATTCAATTTTTTTTCCAGATGGCGCCCAGTCACCAGTCTCCAAAAAATAAAAGGAGGACATTAAAGAAATGCACGTATGTTTATATACAATATTTGTTAAATCTGGTACTGTGTTATTATTACTGCAGTACATAATATACACAAAAAAATTAAAAATTTACTTCTGAATATGTCAAGCACAGGACTGGCCATATGTGATACTTATAATTAAGTGAATAGTATCACCATTATTATTATTATTTCAAATTACAAACTATTTATTTCTATTTGATTATCTGGACAGTAATTTATTTTATCCCATCTCCAACAAAATATTTTATTTCATTTTGTCCAGTATATCAACTTTTTACTTATTTACGATACCGTAATGCAACGTAATGCAATAATGAATGAATATCTGATACCGTACCTGAATGTAATGAAGTTTTTTGTTTCGACTCGAAGTTCTCACTCGAAATTAATGATTAGAAAATGCACTGTGACCTGTATAAAATGTACAAGTTGTGTACATTATTTTTGTCATATTATTGAAAATTATAATAATAAATACACACACTTATTAGAAAAGTAACTGTCATATCATGGCCAACTAGAAAAATAGTTACTATAACTATACCCGCCGTTTATAATTTTTATTAGAGAAATGAAGCATATCATGTTGTTTTAAAATAGAGTCTAAATTACATTTTTCAACTTAAAAATGCCACCCCTACCTTCAACCCCCTTTGAATGACAGGTACAACCCACAATTTTTCAAATGGTATGAATAGGTTTGTGATATATCATTTGAAAGATTTCTTCATTCTCTTTGCATGTATCGCTTTCAAGTTTATTGCAACAATTAAGATGAAATAAATTAAAATCATGTGCTTGTGATGCACTGTTAAGATCTTTTGGTGTGCAATGTGTACATTGTTAAATTGATTTAAGACAAGTAGATAAGGCAAATTATAAAATTAATTTAAGACACTCAAGGTACCTGCAACAGGTATATATGGTATAAATAGAGATAGCTTTGTAAGTATGATTAGTTTGATCTTTCTCTTAAAGATGATCACTTGGAGATCGAAACACGTGTCGAGGTGTTGAAATAACGGTTTGGTGTTGGGAAAAAACTCCAGTAGTATTTAAAATCATGTGGTTACCAAAACCCGATAAAATACACTCAAAAACTAAAATGTAATACATAACGTAATGAAATGTAGAATACGAAAAAAAAACTATGGATGTTAACGAAGTAGATGTTCAAAATGTTCACCGCGAACGTCTTGGCAACATCCTAATCTCAAATAAAACGGTCTTCTTACTTTATTTAACATATCAGGCGTGACCGACTTAATCGCAAGCGTTATTTCTTCTTTTGAATCATTCAAATCTGAAGGTTTAGTTTTGTACACATTGCTCTTTACATATCCCCATAAAAAGAAACCTAATGATAAAAGATCAGGTGATGGCGCTGACCATTCAATCGATCATCGCCTCCCTATTGTATCGAGGTATTGCCGGACATTAACTTGGTAATATAGTGGTGCTCCATCCTGCTGAAACCATATCGTTTTCACTAAAAGTTGAGATCCTAGATCAGGATATACATGTGTTAGGAATCACACGTTAAAAGGTAAGACTTCGTTAATCCTTAGCTCGCACAAGTTTTGACTTGTGAGGGTTGTCGTTCGTAGGAGTGTGTCAGCTAGTTAACCGAAAAACATATTTTGGATAGAAACAGATTTGCTTAACTTGGAATGACATCCTTCTGAAGTTGTGACTAATAATTACCGCCATTCAAGTTGCCCTCAATGAAAAATGGACCAATTATATGGTTTCCTACAATCCCTGCCCAAATATTAACCTTTTGAGGGTATTGCGTGTGTTCTTCTCTCATCCAGTGAGGATTTTGAGTTCACCAGTAGCATCAATGTTGCCAATTAGCATGCCCGTTAAGAGACAAAGTACACTGATCAGAAAACATAACGTCTTCTAATTGGATGGTATTGTTATCCAGCATGCCCATCATTTGCTCACAAAAATAATTTCTTCTATCAAAATCGCCTTCCATTAGCTCCTGAGTAGGTATCATTTTATAGGGATGCATTTTATCTTCTTTCAATATGTTTACTATCGATGTATGGCTGAAATTGAAAGTAGTGGATGCCTGTCTACTCGATGTGATGTTTTCTCAAACTCAAGCATCACATCTAATTTGAGTTCATCACTCATTGCTTCGGCAGCTCGCGAAACTGCTTCTCTATTTTCCTGATTGTTCCTTGAGATATGGGCGGTAAATTAAGAAATTTTCGAACTTCTTCCGTACTACTTCCTGTTGTGTTCGGATTTTATCTCCGTAACCAATCATTCGTAAAACTGCTATTTCATGCATTTTCCTTAATCTAACCTAACCATTCGTCAGACTTGAAGTTAAAGAACTTTAAACTTAAATTGAAATACTGAAATATTGAAATACAATCTAATGTTGTAACATACAAAACAAGTTGACAAGGCGTTTTAAACTAACGTTGTCACGGATATTATTTGCAGTTTTTTTTAAAGGATAGCATCTACAAAGAGCATTGCTATGGTTTTTGCTTACTTTCTTATTATCAATACCTCAACATGAAATAAATTTTGATTATATTGCAATAAGTTTTGAGTGTATTTTATCGAATTTTGGTAACCACATTATTTTAAATTTCACTAGTTTGGACTTCCATTGTCACATATATAAAATGATTTGAAATCCCTGAAACAATTAAAAAAAGGAAAGATTGAAAATGAATAGCTGAAATTAACAATTATATTTAGCGAAAATAACCTGAAATGAAATAATAGTGAGATAAAATACGAGTCAAAATAGAACAATTGATTAAAAATAAAGAAATAAAAATGAAAATAAAAATAATGAAAAGTTAAGAGATTCCAAGCCACGTTAGTTAACGACGTTTCGATTGTTAGTATCTACTATCGTCTTCGATTGTTGATATTGGAGAAAACCAGCAAATTAGGAATAGCAGAACATGTTTGGACTCATCAACACACACAGATCATACACAGAGAGGAACATTGGTTTAGAAGAAAATTCAAAGAAGCCTCAAACATGCTGTCCAACAATGTATTCAGACAAGCTAGCGTAGAGATACGCAACATATGGAAACCCATCCCACTGAACCAGTGAATCGGAAAAAAATAAAAAGTGGGGATAAGTGAAAGTATTCGAACGACTCATAAATAGTCATCTCTCGGAGGAATCAATCCAGTCATCACCCGAAGACGATTGTAAATACTAACAATCGAAACGTCGTGAAATAACATAGCTTGGAATCTCTTAACTTTTTATTATTTTTATTTTCATTTTTATTTCTTTATTTTTGCTCAATTGTTCGATTTTGACTTGTATTTTGTCTCAATATTATTTCATTTCAGGTTATTTTTGCTAAATATAATTGTTATTTCCAGCTATTCATTTTTAATTATTTCTTTTTTTAATTGTTTCAGGGATTTCAAATCATTATATATCAGACAATGGAAGTCCAAACTAGTGAAATTCATCATGAAACATTGTCAATCACCTTCAAACAAACACATTATTTTAATTGTTGCAATAAACTTGAAAGCGGTACCATTTTTGAATAGAGAATGAAGAGTTCATTCAAACGATATATCACAAGCTTATACTTCCCATTTAAGAAATTGGGGGGTTGTACCTGTCATTCGATGGGGGTTGAAGAAAGGGGTAGAATTTTTCCATTGAAGTATGTTAAATTATAATTTAAATTTAAATTTTACGTGTTTCGGGATTTCGTTGAAATATTTACCGTTACCGAAATAATGAATTTATTCCATTTGGCTTTTACACACTGTATATTGGAAAACAACTCATTCTGTTATGAATCACTTATCAGACTTTTGATATAAAATACTATTCCTCGCGAAATTTTTTCTAACAACGTTGAGATGTTTCTGCTACTTTGAATGGATGACGCGACTGCGAATGATCGTGATTATCCCTTTGTGGCGCGGTGAGTTATTGACAGATTCCACAAGGCCAATGACCAAAGCATTCGATGCCTTTGCCAACGAAAAAAACAAATCTCGTCATCGGAACTGCCGTGGAAAATTCTTTTGGGGTAGATAAATAATAAAAGTTGTTGTAGAACGACTATTGTATCTTTTGTCATCTCAAATCGTTACAATTAACTTGTAAATTTGTTAAAGTTCCTCTCCAAATAATATTGTTTTCGAAAAGTCCGTTGTCGAAACAGAACAGATTGTTCCAAAAGTTTTGTCCGTTTTTATTAGTCGACTTTAAACTCTAATATCTCAGTGAATTCTCATTCAATTTAGTCGAAATAAGAGTCATTTGAATCAGTTCACTTTTGTCAACGTAACGCAAGTCGATAAATTTTACCAGCATAAAAATGCTAGGCAGTTTTTGCCTGGCCCTGATTGCCGACGGTTCTACTGGTGAGAAAGTTATTGGGGTGCTTGAAAAGATGGTAGTCGATTAGCAAGAGGTCTGCAGAGTATGGTGGATGAGGCAGAACATCGACGCTCAATTCGTTTTATTTTCATAGGGTGATTTGTGAAGTTCGCAGTGTTGCGAACGATCATAGTTGCGAAGGATCTCAAGAATAGCGCCCCGTATAATGAAAATTCAAAAGTTACCCAATCAGCCATGTTTTCGTGTTTTCGATTTCATAGGTCTTGCCAAAGGCATAAGAAAGCTTCTAATGGTTGTTCGAGAGTGAGTTCATAATCTGAGTCATCAACAGGAGGTTATACAATTTATCCAAGCAAAAAGTGGAGGAGCTACTACGGCTAGTGAAAATCCATAAGGATATTTTGTGGTCCAAGAAAAGTGATGCCGTGACATGGAGCGAAATGCAAAAGCACGAAAGAACCCTTACTTTCAAAGTCCTCAAGGCAGAAGGGGAAATATAAAAAAAAACACCAAGAAAAAAAATTGCAGCAGAGAAACAGGAAATTTACAGGACAGGGAGAGAAAAAGAAAATTTTTCGCACATAACAACACAGGATGACGATATAAAGGAGATCAGAGGCATTGATGTTACGGGTTTGCAGGGCTCCTCTGACAGCGTTTATATTGATGCATCTCTTGATTCAGAAGTACTGGATGGCTCTAATATTGAAGTGATTTTTGACAACACGAAAGGTGAGTTGATTGGTGTATTCAAGGGTGATGTCTGAAGTTAACACCATTGTGAGAGAATTAATAATAATAATGAGTTTCTCAAAGAAAAGGGTCACATTCGAATATGTCCAGAATGATATTATCCAAAGATCGGAACCCATCAAAACCTCGATGAAATGCAAAAGACCTCATCGAAGATATATGGGTGTTTTATTATAAATCGTTACCTATTCAACATTGAGAAAATAATATTTCAGATCAAAATGAGCCATCAACTTCTCAATTCAAATTCCTGAGGAGCACAACAGTGAACTCCCACATTGAAAGTAAGCTATCTGCTATTACTGGATATGATTGTTGTTAAAAATTGAAAAAAAATAATATAACACGATCGAACTGATGTCGCTTGTGACAAGAAATACTCTAGAAACTTGAGCTGCATGGATGCCTACAAATTTGATAAGACCATTATCCAAAGGACCCACAAATATAGTCAAAAATAGTTTATTTTGTGTAACAGTTCATCATTGAGTAATTCATTTATTTATTTATTTATTTTATACACTATTCTACAGGATGAAACCAATTACTGTAGCATTTACAAATATTTACGTAATATAATTTGTGAATCTATGTAAAAAAATTAAAAACAGAACTGTCAGTTAGCTAAGAAATGTCTTTTGATTTGTATAATCTGGCAGTTGATATATCTAGGACATGACTAACAGAATCAGAGCTATCGTATATTGTATAAATAAGAAATTCTTCATTATATTTGTAAGGGGAATGTTGAGATAAAATGTGACGCTATTCCTAGATGACCGTCTATGAATCCAAAAATTCAACAAATGTAACAAATGAGAGCAGGTGATGATATTGTTTATGACCTTGAATAAAAAAAGCAATGAATAATATTTACGCCTTACATCGAGACTACAAAAATTGTGAGTTTCAAGCAATTCATAATTGGGTATTCCTACAGTAGGATAAGTACCTTCAAGTTTAAAAGACATACAGGGCTTTTCATGATGAGCGTTACTTAGCAACCTAGCAAACTATTCAACGGATCAACCTAAAAATTCCATAGTATGCATAAGTTAATATAATCTACACGCCTAAAATATTTTATACGGAGCGGCTTTGTCGCTTCTACTATAAAGTAGCGGCTTCTTTGATTTTTCAAATGAAACACCCCGTATATAATATCATATTATGATTCATTATCCCTTTGTCAACAAATTCATATACTATTGCCCTATACCTATCTATTACCGTTCAGAAGATATAAATCAATTTCGTTATTTTTTTTAACAAACATGA
>WOGN01005802.1:0-12898 GCA_015342105.1 Leptinotarsa texana
ATTGTTAGATCAAGATCTTCAGATGATGTGGTGCTGCAGGTTTTTCCGGGTTTTCCTGCAGTTGAAAAAACAAATGCGCCACTGGAATCAATGAAGTCGCCCCGGAGCGCCAATTAATTTTTATTGTTGTTTTCATTTTATTTTTATCGTTGTTAAAATATGACTTGGTTCAATGAAAAATTAAATATGTTGTGTCATATGTGAAACTGATTTCAACGATGTCGTAAATATTTGTCTTTATCGGAATATTTATGAATAAATCAATATTTGTTTATACCCAACGTGACAGTATTCACCCAGTATCCTTTCAGTCGTGAAGTCTACCGAAGAGAAAATAAATGAATGTTGTTCAAAACCTTTATATAAATAGAATCTACCTGTTAGGTTACCTATTCATAAAAACAGACTTGAGTTGACTAAACTGAATATCAGCAACAAAAGTCAAGGACTTGGCTCGTTCGAGCGGATGATTAAAAAAGATTTATGTTGTTAATTGAAAAGTTTTTTGAAAATTCGAAACCTCTTACCTCTTTGTCATTATATAGTCATTGATCCCCCATTGACAACTTTATTTTATTTTGAAAGAGACACAATTTGAATCTTTAAACAAGTAGTGCATGATCAATATTGAAAAATGCATATAAACAATATAGTATCGTGTTTTCTTGTTTGGAAATAAAATTACATTGTGAATTGAATTTTTCCCAATAAGCAAAGTAAAAATTATTGTTTTTCAATAAACATCAGTATTATAATTTTAATAGTTCTAACATCGATATAATAGATGGCTTTGGAAACTACCTTTCACTATTGGGGAATTAATGATGAAATGAAGAAATATCGTTCTAGCTCGAAAAGTCTCGGAAGATTAGAATATATATTTATATGATATGAAAGTAGACAAATAAAGAAAGTGAAATAAAATAAATAGAAAACAATGAAACCGAAATATTCGTTGGAGTGAAAAAAAATTCAAAGGGCGAAATTCTCAAAAAAATCTATAAGGGAAACAGTTTTATGCGTGTTTATTTTTTTACCATTTTTGAAAAGCTTTATTTATTTATTTATTTAGTCGTATTCCGTGAATTTTTATGCTTTCCTTAAGAGTTTGCATTCCATCCAATTGAAAAATCAATCGTTATTAAATTGTGATCAGGAAAATATTGTATTGAAACAAGGAATGAGGCAAGTGTCTCATTCTGAAACATCGATGTCCGCCATTTTGTCTGAAAGTTACTTCTTTGCATGATCTATACATATTTGTAAAGAGTTTATTCTGGAATGAATTGCTTTATTTCTTTCTTTGGAAGATTCCTACTTTTTTGTATAAAGATGATGCTTTCCCAATGGTCACTTTTGTTTAGTTAACCACTAAGAATAAAATATGGTAGGTGTACAAAGTCTATTTTCCATGAGACGAATGTTTTGAGTATTTCAACTGAGGAGTATATAATTTAAAAACTGGAAAGAAGAAAAGAAGTTCAATATGTTTCTCTCGGTGAACTTGGTTAATGTGGAAAACTTCACAACCATGAGGAAGATGTACATTGACATGAAAATAATTATATTTTTCAGTTAGTCTTTATTTTTTCATCTTTGAATCACAACGTTATGCAGTCTTTGACATTTTCACTTATTGATAATCAACAAATCAACATAACAACCCTTTATTTAAGAAAAAATATTAATTGCACCTTAAAAATACTTGAAATAGGTGAGGTGTTTATTTGAGTAGGTGTAGATCCTTCTTTTCAATATTGTTGTTTTTCAAAAATATTAAACATAAAATTACTTATTTAAGTTGTTACCTACTATCACAATAGTAGATAACAGTAGGTGAACTATGTAATAAACAAAGTAAATCACAAAGTAAGTCAGGACATGAGTTAAGGCACGTTGATGCTGAAAAATGTCTTCATCGCTTGTATGGATATCAACGCGCCGAACTTCATCGATCACAGCGCGAGAACTGCCGAATGCAATTTCGGTTTCGGGGTTTCGGTCGTAGTTTCGGCAGGTTTGCCGCCGAAACCGAAACTAAACCGACACCCGTTTTCTGCCGAAACTCGACCGAAACCAAACTTTCGGTAGGACACTAATATCCACCTATCTTTCCTATTTTTTAGGCAATGAGAAACCGATCCCTGCCATTCAGAAAGTTACAGTTTTACAGATAAAATATTACGAATACATTCAGAATCAGGGTCAAATTATGTTAAAAAGGTGAAATCTACAAATGTGTTTGCGACATTTTTATTCTGCGCTTCACAAGAAGCGTATTGCTTTATTTGTCAGGGTATTAATTTGTGACCTATATAATGAAGAACGTCTGTGATATCATCACATTCTAAACTCATTCTAGTTTATTAAAATATATCTATAACTTTTATTTCTATAAAATGAAAACAACAATAAAAATTAATTGGTCTGACGTTAGAATAGTACTGATGTGAATAGTCACGAATTTACTGAACATTCAGCAATGATTTTACCAACCCGTGTGACTTGAGGATATGAAGTTGGCAAGACAGAAACTCGTCCACTTTTCTCTACACTGTAATCAACGTATTACCTAAATGAAAATAATAATTTTAATTGATAGATAATTGAAAAACTATTAAACTAATGTTCCTTTCGCAAATCAATATTTAAACGTACTCAAATTTGTTATGCACTGTCATTTCCAGCGTGTAATGATGGAGATCGAATCTCATAGGTAGGTAATTACGGTCGCCTGAGGATTAGGAAATTTATTGAAATTATATCCGAATGCGGCTTTATAATGATGAATTGGCGATTATGGACGATATATGAAGGTTATCGAACAAATGATATTACAAAAAATATTTTGAAAGACTTGATCTAGAGTTGGTTTTCAAAAAGAAAATGTTTTGTGTCAAGTGTGTTGTGAAATATGATTCATTTCTTCAACCAGCTAAGGCACCATACCCACAACTACCTTAGAAAATATTTCAATTTGAAACATTCGCCTCTCACGACGTTCCTGGCAAAGGCCTACCGGAAAAACAATTTCCCTGGCTGTAACGCACATTGAGTTATATACAATAACCATTTGTGGAACTTGTCTCGCAGAGGAAATTCTCACAAATGCTTCTCATCAATCCAACATCTCTGGAATTAATCGAGTGATCACTTACAGAGTGGTTTCGGGTTATTACTATTTGTTAGTATAGGACAGACGCAACCAGAAGACTTATTTTGTGGAAGCTCGGTCGCATATACGAAATCTTTGTCTGAGACAGTTTCCTTATTGACTGCAGTGAAGTATTAACAGAGAAGAAGCATCCCTAGTACCAACACTCCAAGAGAAATCATTATATTTGCGTCGAAAACAGACTTACAGAAATTAAATCTTGGCAGGATAAATATAGACTGGAATATCAATTACAAATTCAAATATCTTGCTGAACTGATAGAAATTTCTCACTTAAGAATGATATATTTTGCTTAAAATGAAAAGGTATATTTTGCTGTGCTTGACTCTAGAATCAATTATATCCCCAATTCTGGAAAAAGAATCTCATCATCCCAATTAGAAAAGCTAGCTGCACTCTAAATCTTTCTGAAGAGAAACTTCTTAACGCGCCCTGGACTTGGAGGATAAGCTGGTGAATGCGTGACGAGAGCGTTACGAAAAGTGTGATAGGGCGAGGCGAACGTAATTTGAAAGGAAGGTATGAGTTAGTGAAAATAGAAAAAGGGATTTACGTTTCGTATATTACTATAGGGGCAAGAGAGAGAGAGAAAGAGAGGTGAGAGCACACATTTACGGTTGAGTAAGCTTTGAAGAGTTAGTAGAAAATCATCATACCTTGCTACTAATTTTAGTAGAAGATTTCAATGTTAATTCCACGTCCGAAGATGGACAACTCTTGGTAAACTTTTTACAAGACGAATTAGAACTACAAATAAATAATAGCAGAAATGAGCCTTTCACAAGACATGTAACAAGTTTTTTCTAGATATCTTCCTAATTTTCATTCAAAAACACAAGTATCTCATTTCTCATACCAATCAACCGCAGTAGTTACTGATGGATACATCAGATACGGATACATCGGATACGATAATGAACATAATACATAAAAATAAAATATCTATTCGAAAATATTAATTAATCAATGAAAACCCATAGTAAATTCAAATATTTGTACAAAATTAATATATGTGTATACATACATATAGATGGAGCTAAAGAAGTTTCACTTCAGTCGCGTGGTCTAAATCACACTCTCTTTTTTTTTGAAAATTAGTCTTAGATTATTTTCAGATTTTATATAATTAAAGTAGGATATAACATTCACGTCAAATATACTTTAGCAAAATCGCTTCGAGTATACTTCTACAATAACAAAAACCAGTTTGAATCTATGTTCATCTCATATAAAACTAGAAGAAAATGACTGACAAGTTATTATCTCATCATCAATCGGCCGATGTGTGAGTCGATGGTTCAAGCCCCAGGCTGAATGCTCGATTTTCACTTGCTACCGTCCAACCCGTGTTTGGAATCACACGTTGAAAGGTAAGACCTCGTTAGTCCTTATCTCGCACAAGTTTAGTTTATTAAACCTTGATTTTGCCACTCTGTAGCAGACGTCAAAGTAAATGAAAGTATTCAAAATGAAATTATATTGATGTTGCAATATAGGATTTTCCTTTCGAAAATACCTCAAATCAATACCAGCTGAATATGAATTATCAAAAATGTCCGTTCTCAAAAGTTCATTGCTAAAAAAGCTGAAAATTATCTTCAATATTATTACATTTGACTGTAATCAGATTTTAGAGCTCTACAACTATACTTTCTATTAAGTAAATTATTAGACAAGTCCCATGTTTTTTGATTTTCCTTTGAAGAAAGAAAAAAATGGGAATGGGTTATGAAAATTGGGTACAAAATAGTTTTTCCATCACTTTGCGCTGAGAATCAATGCTTTTTTTAAATAGTTTTTTCTAGAATAGAAACGGGTGATTTCTGCCACAGATGGCCTTTCCGCAACTGGTCTCAATGTTTTCAATTTCGAAAAACACCACATGCATAATTTTCAGATTCCTTACCTTGCTACTTTCGGTAAATTTTATATACTATATTTTTTAGACTTTTTCCTTTTCTTTCCATTTTTAGATCTCGATTAATTCGCTTGAATGAACTAAAACAATAAGGTAAAACAAGAATAAAAAAGTTTTTCAACAAAAGAAAGTGGAATCCGGGCTGGTAGGCCGAGGTCGAATTTAACCTGAAGTACCAAACGTTGATATATACGGTCTAATAATTTGGACATTAAAAAAAACAAATCGAGTAATATCACCAAATTGAAGTTCAAAGGTAAACAATATACAATATTTCAGCAATTGCATCGTAAAAATTCATGATCATGATCTTATTAGTGATAGTGAGAGTGTTGGTGCTGGCGAAGTATCCATGCGAATGCTAATTGCGGATTGGTCCGCACTGGTGCTAGGTTGTTTTGATTAGTCTACGTTGACAGATATACTGCTGATGAGATTTCGATCAGAGTTGTATTCCATACTATATCCATCCTACAAACAAAGCAACCTGAACAAAGATAGATGCCTGATTTAAACATGATCACCACACACATTTGCATCTATTGGTAAAACAAGCCTCCTTACTCTGGCCAATCAGATTCAACTGCAATCGGCTGGCGGAATTCATTGTTACAGTGCCGGAGTTGGTCAGTTACGTTTGTGGTGTGTACATATACAGTATTTTAAAGTAAACAATTTTCAAAATGTCATGTACTGATACGACTAAAGAGACTGTTAATTTGTGTCCCTACATTCCTCCAATAAAACTTTAATACACAGCCGCGTATTATTGAATCGGCCGTTCCTTAGGGCGACTCTGTGCAAGTAGCCTTGCACAATCGCATAGTGCACAACCTGTATGGTTTCCATACCACCACCAACACCACTCCCACCACCATCATCAATATCACCCCTCACCCCATAAAATTATAAATACGGGTGAGCACGGACCTCTCCTGTTAGTCATTGCTGAGACTTCGAAATGCGACGTCCGTCTTCGCAGTCAACGCATATATCACTGAAGATGACTTCGCAGTGGCAAACGAAACTTGTTACTACAAGTTTCAATCAACCACAACCTACCAACCTGGATATTGTTCTCTATAATCGTGGTTTTGGCCGTGAAAGTATTCGTTTTTATACGGTTTAATATTACATGGTAAGTATTTTTGTGAAATTCATTAAATTTTGTCACATAAGAAAATTGAATGGCATGAGCCATGCAATATGCCAACATCCTCGGCAACTTCTCTAATAGGGATCGACAATTCTCCATAGTAGTTTTCTTCACTTCCCCAACATCGGTTGTTGATATGCTGAGGCGTACAATTCGAGCGTTGTCGTCATAAAAGTTTGAAGTGTTCGGCGATTTTCACCTATCGAAAAAAATTAATTGAAGAATTTGCATCAAATTTTGTGCAGAAAATGGAATTAAATGCTTAAAAAAACCCTTGAAATGTTGACAGTGGCATAAGTTGATTGTATTACGAGTCAGAAAAATGTTTACAAGTGGTACAAGCTTCTCACAGTAGGTCGACAAGATGTGAATGACGACGCTTGCCCTGGAAATTTTTGGCATGAAGCGTGTTTCAGCAACGTTCGTTCCAAAATTGTTGAATTTCTACCAAAAAACCGTCGCATAAGCATCGTTCATGAATTTTCGAATGACAGCAACGGCAATCCAGATTTGTTTGAAATGGTCATAACTGGTGACGAATCATATGACATTGTTGTGACATCGAAACTAAAATCATATTGTTCCAATGGAAGAGCCCTGGAGAGCCAAAACCAAAAAAGCACGCCGAGTTCGATCAAATGTCAAGGTGTTGCTCACTGTTTTCTTCGATTACCATGGCGTAGTGCATCAGGAGTTCTTGCAACATAGTCCTAAGGTCAGTAAGGAGTATTATCTTCAAGTTATTCTCCGCTTGCGAGAAGCAATACGAAGAAAACGGCTGGTATTGTGGAGAAACAATCCCACCTGACCACTCATCGTTGATTTTTCATAACATTTTGACCAAAGACAACATTTTAATCATGCCTTAACCACCCTATTCACCAGATTTACTCTCCTAAGACTTTTTCCTGTTCCCAAGATTAAATACGCCTATGAAAGGACGGCGTTTTGCGACGATTGAGGAGATAAAAAGCGACTCGCTGAGAGAGCTCAAGGACATACCAAAACGTGCATATCAGAACAGCTTCGAGGATTGAAAATAAAACTGACACAAGTGAATTATATTTGAGGGAGACTACTTAGAAGGTGACAAAATAGACATTTATGGAAAAATAAATATTTTTTGAGAAAAATGAATTTCACCTTATTTTTGAACAGACAGCGTAAACCCATCGTCACTACTTACATCTGATATGATCCAGAATGGCGACTCTGTCTTCCTCCGCTAAATTATATTGTATCCCTGTTACATTTCAAAAGTTCCGGCCACTGGGATGGAAGCCACTTCCAAACCGTAATGATTGCGGAAAGCGAGAACTCAAACGTTCTCGATTCTCAATTTTTTATAACGACCTTGGCGTTGCAGACGATTCCCACCTGAGGCTGTGATCTGGTTAACCTCCTTTCGACCCTTTTCTCTGGTTGTGTGATAGGAATGCTAACGCGAAACGTGCCGGTGGTCCCACACAAATTAAAATATCTCAAATATGCAGGTACAGAATGTGTACTGTTTGTAATCTCAGGTATAACCTGATTTGTGGGTCCGATGAAGTATTTCTTCATCTCGCTTCATTTATAGAACGATAAAGAAGACAGAGTGTGATCTTGAGTGTGATCTTAAAGAAACATGCTCATAAACCTTAATAACTGATGAACTGACGCTTTTAGAGCGAGAAAGAGGACTGCATTATTGAAATTGGGTGATTATTTATATAAGATTTGTATTTCAGCGGACTATATACGGTCAATTTATTTTTGTTGCACAATATTTTAACGACTGCCAATAGACATTCAGTAAATTGTATTGTATGGAAACGATAACGATGATGTACAATATTTTGCCAAATTACAAGCACAAGCGTACAACGTCCTCTTTAATATATCTTCATCTTATTGGTTGAATCAATTTGTATTTCTTGTGTTGGCAATACGAAAATACCATATCGAATATTCGATATCATTTGTCGTCTAGCTACTTTCGAATCATCCTGCCATGGTAAGGAAATATAATATCAGTTGAAAACTCATTTGGGTTCATCCAAACCGGTTGATAGAGAGACGTGGTTTCTTAAGAGTGGCCACTAATATGAAGCCTTTACATTTTTTGAGGGTCTACGTAAAATCGAAGGCTATATTATATAGTTACTATTAGGTATTGGTCCTCCATCGTTATTCATAATATTATTATGTTTTCTTATTTCTACACTCTCATAGGCATCTAGATGTCTGTTGTTATTAGTTTGTCGAACTAATCTTAATGAACGAAGTAAATGGAATGATTTTATTGCAAAATATAAAGATTTCGTTCATTAGAAAGGACAAAAACCAATACAACCAATACACGAAGAACTTTGGAAAAATTTTCAAGGAACTAGGTATGAAGTTGGTTTTTAAAACAATTCATATACTACAGAGCCTTTTAAGAAGTCCAAAAGACAAAGTCGAGAATTCGGAAAAGCCTGGAATTTAGTAACTAAATGTAAGGACTGCGATGCAAAATATAATAGACAGACAAAAAGATCTATCAAAATAAGCTATAAGGAACACTTAGCACAGTTAAAATATGGATGACCTGAAAAATCAGCAATCGCCCATCATATTTTGCAATAGATTTAGTTCATTAAGATTAGTTAGACAAGTTAACAACAACAGACATCTAGATGCCTATGAGAGTGTAGAAATAAGTAAACATAATAATATTATGAATAACGATGGTGGGCCAATACCTAATAGTATATATACTATACAGCTTGTTAGAATAATATTTTGTTTATTAGATTTATCTGACTATTACATAAGGACACATTGTAAAATTTATTTAAGACAAGTAAATAGGGCAATATCGTGAAATTGGTTTCATATAGCTTATAATATTTTAGTTATTAGATTAGCCTAACTGTTGCATTAGGTGGGATCATTAAATACTGTTACAGAAACTTCAGCACTACAGAATTAGAGGAGCAGCCTTGAATGGTGTAGGTCGAAGTAATATAGTAAAACCAATAATACAATCTAAAAAAGCGTCAAGAAGACTGACGTACCTCAAGAGTCAATACGAGTCCGCTCTTGTTTTTGGTGTATATCAATGATTTGTCAAATGTCAAAATATTTGGACATTTTACACTGTATGCCGATGACACCACCATAATATAGCATAGTACAGATGAATATGTCATAATAATGATGTCAACGTAATTAGAAAATGGTGTAACTCAAATACGCTTTCTTTCAATGTATCTAAGACCTATATTTTCGGTTTCAGAGTGCAGATTGAAAATATTTCACTAGGTGAAGAGTACATTGAGAACAAACGCCATACAAAATTTCTGAGGTTACACTTTCATAGCAGACTGAATTTCGATAATCATATAGAGGCTCAAAAGCAAAGTAGCATCTAGATGTTACACAGTTCATGTTATATACAATGAACTCGGACTGTCGAAGGCAAAGATGGTTTATTATTCACTAATCGAATCTCAAATGCATTATGGCATTGCCTTCTCGAGGGTTAGTAAAAACTACATGAAGGCCATTTTAATCCAACGCAAACGGGCAACACGGTTTGTAAAGCAAAAAATCGAGATTTTTGTCGACCATTATTTATTGAGTATAAAATTCTTTCAGTAGTAGAATTTGTAATGCACTGCTTAGTATAGTATAGTATACTATACTATAGTATAGTAATGAATATTATTGGGGTTTTATCCCAACACCAAACCGTTATTTTAACACATGGACACGTGTTTTATCACCAAGTGATCATCTTCCTCTTGGAGATTAATTTTCTTCTTGATGATTGATCTCTCGGTGATCAAACACGTGACGAGGTGTTAAAATAACGGTTTGGTGTTAGGATGAAACTCCATTAATATTCAGTAGTAGCATTATTCATAGTGGAAACTGCATGCCTAATAGGAAAGCACATTAACACAATCAATAAGAATGTTTGTTCTTCAGACAATAAAGAATATTTCTCTCTCTCTCTATTATTATTAAAATGAGCAACACAACAGATCTTTGAGGTGCGCCAAGATCAGAGTATCAGAAACTTTTATTCGCAGTAACAAACATGCAACATGTAACAAACAGTAACATGAATTTGTTCATGAATCACTTGATAGCCAATTCAACTATATACCCTTCACAACATATTTTTCAATTTAAAGAATCTAATAGAGTGATTTTGTCGACTCCTCTTTTGGAAAGAAATCAACGACTGAATGTACTCAACCCACCCCGTACGTACATTAACATTTATTGTTGATCCATTCCTATTCCAGATCTATTATTAGCGCCACTGCCATTTTTCTGAATTTCTGGTTCCCGTACTAGAATAATCTTGCGGGTCTATTGAAGGCGTGTTCATTCACTGTTTCGTTTTTATAATTATCTCGCAGTCGGTTGGTGTTGTTTAGACTAAATAATTTTATAGCCGAGCAGTTGCAACTCGAAATGAACTTGTAACATAATATGTTTTATTTAGTATCCGAAGAATTTTTCTAAGATTTCTTGAGGTTGACTGTAGAAGGCGATGTTTATGTTCGTTGTAGCTCGAGAGCAATTAACGAATTTGTGAGTTGATGATTAAATTTAGTGTATAGATAGCTGAGAAACAAATTCAACCATTTCAGAAAGGCTGACATTTTGTTAAGCTATATTGTGTGGGATGGGTCGACTTCACCAATGTTTGAAAAAATGATGATGCTGTCGAAACTATTTTATAACACATGAGAATTAGTGTAATCTAGTGAGACTATAAAAACACTTTTCTACACACCAATTGGATAGGGAAAGGCGCGCCCAAAGACAGTGCTTTTGTTATGGTATGGAAAAAGTGTTTTCAGTTGAATACTTTCACGTAAGAAATGTGATGGAATTAGCTGATACTTGATGAAAATCTATAACTTATTTAAGAAACACTTCATTGTGAGATTTTCAATGGACAGTTTACAAAACCGCAACACGTGTTTCTCTATACAATAACTTCCTCAAGCGATTCCATACTAGAAGTTTATAAAACCGGAACACGTGTTTCATTATGTAATAGCTTCCTCAAGCATTTTCATTTCAGCATGTTCTCAATTTATAAAACGATAACACGTGTTTCACTATACAATAACAATAGCTTTAACATGTTAACATGTTTGGTATGCAATAGATTTCTCAAGCGTTTCCATACCATCAGTTTACAACTGACAATTTACAAAATCGCAACACGTGTTTCGTTATAAAGTAGCTTTCTCAAGCGTTTTCATACCATATTCACAACTGACAGTTTACAGAACCGCAATACTTTTTCATATTAACATGTTAACAAAACCGCAACACGTGTTTCGTTATAGAGAAGCTCTCTTAAGCGTTTTCATACTGGCATGTTAACAAAACCGCAACACTTGTTTCGCTATACAATAGCTTTCCCAAGCGTTTTCATACTTGCATGTTAACATGTTTGCTATGCAACAGTTTTCTCAAGTGTTTTCATATCAGCATGTTGAAAATATACAAAACCACAACACGTGTTTCTCTATACAATAGCTTTCTCAAGCGTTTTCATATCAGCATGTTCACAATTTATAAAACACAACAATACCTTCCTCAAGCGTTTTCATACTATCACGTTCACAAGTGGCACTTTACAAAACCGCAATACATGTTTCACTATTAAAATAGCTTTCTCAAGCTTTTTCATACTAGCATGTTAACAAAACCACAACACGTCTTTCGCTATAGAGTAGCTCTCTCAAATGTTTTTATACTGGCATGTTAACAAAACCATAACACACGTTTCGCTATTGTAGCTTTCTCAAGCGTTTTCGTATAAGCATGTTTACAATTCACAAAACCGTAACTAGTGTTTCGCAGTACAATATATTTCTCAAGCGTTTCATTTTAAAATAGCTTGCTCAAGCGTTATGTTATTAGACTAACATGTTTACAGTATACAAATCCGCAACACGTGTTTCGCTAAAAATTAGCTTCCTCAAGTACCAGCTTTAATAACCCCTCTCTTTTTTTGTACCTGGTGGTTAGAGTTTTTGTTAAGATACCTATATATGTGTGTTGGTTTCCTGTGCACTGTGTGAGCCAATGTACCATCTTCACGTCTGTTCACAAGAACATTGAAACCACGAAAAGAAGCGTGGGTACCCGTCTTCCTGAATACAAGAGAAATTGTCGCCTCGAACAAACCGACAAATCAGCTGTAGCATGCTCTCAACTAAGAAGGCACTCACATCATCTCAGTCGAAGATACAGTAACACTCGATGAAAATTTTAATTACTATCCAAGAGTATATAGAGAGGCAAATATTAAGACCCTATAGTTGTTGGTTCACAGATGGATCAAAAACACCTTCCGGTTCTGGTTCAGGTGTTTTTAGTCGCAGATCCAGGACTGTATTTCAAGTGGAAATTTATGCTATTGAATCCAACCTCACATACAAGTCAATAAAAATATTCTCGGGCAGTCAAGCGGCGTTGGTAGCTATTGGCTCCCACCGAGCAACGTCTAAATTGGTAGCAAATTGCCAAAAACGACTCTCCTCGATAGGAAGACTTAACATATTGTCTCTTGTCTGGATTCCTGCCAATACTGGCCTGAAAGGCAACTAAGCTGCTGACTCCCTTGCAAACGAGGTTGTCTCAAGC
>WOGN01005803.1:0-12897 GCA_015342105.1 Leptinotarsa texana
CTTGGCTAATACCACGAAGGGCGTTGGATTATATCCGACAGGCATCAGTGCAGGAATCTTCATAGAAAATTTCCTGCATATGCAATTGGCAATACAATTGGAAGAGTTGATTGTCCATTCTGAAACGGGCACACTTGCAGAAAGGTTTCGGGCTTATTAGCCACTCATCAGTGCAATATAGTGACCATCATCGACCTGAAGTCAAAGATATTCCACAATTGAAAATCGGAATTCTTTCAGAGTATTTCATTCCTCTTCCGAAGTTGGAGCGAACGTCACAAAATGTCACTCCATCTAGTGGACGAGGTACTAACCAACTGCATATCCGTAATTTGCCCGATTCCTCTGAATAAGGAAGAAAAACTATCTTATTAGTCAGTGGGCTATACTTGGAGACTGGCAGTAAACAAATCTAAAGCAAATGAATTTTAAAGGTTCAAGCCAGTCACGATATACCTATACAGTAGATTTGATGGACTGACGCCTATCAGAAAACAACTAATCCCTTGGCTAATACCACGAAGGGCGTTGGATTATATCCGACAGGCATCAGTGCAGGAATCTTCATAGAAAATTTCCTGCATATGCAATTGGCAATACAACTCAAAGAGTCGACCTTCCATTCTGGAACGGGCACACTTGCAGACCGGTTTCGGGCTTATTGAACAAAAAACCGAAATTACAAAGAAATAACATTCAAGCAACAACAAAACAAATAAATAATTGAAATATTAATAAAAGGTGAAAATTGAAAAATTAAAAATATTATTAAGAAAAAATGACAAAATAAAAATTAAAAGATTTCAAACCAAGTTACGTCACGACGTTTCGATCGTTAGTTGAAATAGTAGTCTTGCAGAGTTCTATATGGAATTTTTTTGAACACAGAACCAATGTTATTTTGGTTGCAGATAAGTTATTTTCAGTATGCAGTTCTGACATATATCGTACTTTACTTCAGTGTTAGTTATTGTGTTACCTTATTCTCAATTAATTCGGCAACAATATAACATACTCCTTACTATTGAGATATGGTACACTTAAATTTAATAAGCCAAAATGCAAAATAATAATTGCATGCATTCAAAGATCTGAGCAAACCGTAACAAGGATTCGAGCATGTATATCGTTATTGACAAGTGGTTTGTTAATTAACTGTTTCTTTCATCTGATGTGACTTTTCTCAAATCTGAATCATCTATCCCTCAGCTTCTCTATTTTTTCTTCTACTTTTCTTCTTGAATTCAGCCCTTTTTTCTATCTCTTCAAGAAAATTTTTGAAAAATTAATTTTTCCAAAGTACTCAATTGGGCTCCAGAATTTTATGATGAACCAGTACATGATTCAGTTTTATTTTTGAACTATTCAGAGGTCGCTCCAGAAAGTGGATAAACTGCAAATATGATTACGTGTATTTTGTATTTATATACAGGTTGGCATTTCTTGCTGATGAAAGAGCTTAATGTCATTGTTCTTTATTCAATCAAATGTTGGTAAACTATTCTTAAATGAATCCAAAACGAGAATCGAGAGCTGTTTTCAAACCATCATTGAACTATTGTGAATCAGAATGAGCCCCTCTAAAAACGGATATGAATTGACTCAAGTAGTTTTTTGACTCCAAAATTTCCATGAAATCATTTTTGTTTTCATTATTGAAACCTAACATAAACTAAAATGCTTAGTTTCTTACTTAACACGCTTTGTATATTGTGTATGATGAAACATTATTATCTAGTCCCCGGATAGGATTTCTAAATACCTTCTTGAATGCGTGTGTCACGTTTTAAGATTAACGGTTCTCTCCCCTTCTCCGAAACCGTAAAGAGATGAAAATTTGGAGCGGGCCTTCTATCTTCAATCTCATTATTCTCTACTAGGAATTCAGAAATGTAATTTCACATATTACGGTTTCTCATTCTGGACAGTTATATCCCAAGAGAAAGGTATCTTAGGAGGAATGAAAATTTATTGTAATTATTTTCTTTAAATCGATAAAATGATGAAGAAATTGAGGGATATGCCACTGAAACAATGTTTTGCAGCGATATAATGCGCCTCTCCAACAGCGATAAAGCTGACAGTCATGAAATCATTATCTAGGTATAATTAATCTTGAATCATACGTGACTTTCCGGGCTTGAAATCAAATATTTAGATATGATAGTGAGTGAATATTGAAATTTTACATAAATACTTCTGCAGAAATTCACAAATTCAATTTAAGATCTTGATAATGACAGTAACTAGAACACAAGTCTTCAGAGAAAACTCGAATGAATGAATATGTAAATCAATCGATACTCACCAATACAATGAACAGATAAGTGACCAAAATGAAAAATGAATTTCCACACTTCACTGATTCATATAACCATTTCTTGTTAAATAAAAAAGTTTTAGTTGAAAATTAACATTCATCGATGAAATTTTGAGGTGTTGTGGTACTTTCACCGTTATGGAACAGTTCATATACATAATGAATTGAAGTTCCAATAAATAACGCATATCTTCTATTTGCAAGTGATTGTCAATCAGTTATTTCGTTTATCGTTGACACAGAGAATGATTCGAATGAAACAAGTAAAATTAAAGTATTGTTACGTTTTCCCTGTGGGTTTGACAATAATTTAGTACACTGTACAGTAATAAAACCTAATTTCATTAGTTCGGACTTCCATTGTCGAATATAATATAAATTGATCTGAAAATCCTGAAAAAAACATTAAAAAAATTGTTAAGATAAACCGAAAATAACAATTTTATTGAACATAAAGCTGAAATTACAAAGAAATAACATACAAGCAACAACCAAACAAATAAAAATTGAAATATCGATAAAAGCTGAGAAATAAAAATTAAAAGATTTCAAACCAAGTTATGTCACAACGTTTCGATTGTCAGTATCCACAATCATCTTCGGGTGATAACTGGACTTATTCCTCGGAGATCTGACTATTTATGGGTTGCTCGAGTGCTTTCACCTAACTCTATTCCACTGCTTATTCATGAGATCATATGTATTAGATTAAATGTTACATATCTCATCATTTTTTTTTATTTCTTACGGAAATGGCCACCAATAATTTAGAATACAAATGTATTCTAAAGAAGCCATTATCTACCTTCTGTCAAACACATAATCATCAGTTTAGAATGGAGAGAATAGAAAAACATTATTTTCACTTCAATCACATGAATTATTGAAATGTCCATCATTCATTTCCTGGCAAAAATGAAGCTCAATCACAAATTCATTTTTCATATCAGGGAATGATTCTGGGGTAATTTCGTTGGGTGCACCTTGTAAACTATTTATAATATTTAGAATAGACTGCGGTTGTGTAACGTATACCTTGATTCTCAAGAGTTCACACAAAAAAACTGAGGGCATCATATCAGGTAATTTAATGGACCATCAAAACGAAGTGAAGACGTTTTCCTGTTCACTGGTGTGTCTAGCCCATCATAATGAAGAGGTATGTTATCTTGCTGTAACGTACGTATTTTTTCTATAACATTGTAAGCGAAATTCAATTTGGATTCCACAGCAATAAGAGCACACATGATGCAGTATTATCTTTCCTGTTTTAGGTATATTCCAATATGAATGCTGGAGATACTGCTGCAGCAGTGTTTTGTGACCTTTTGAAAGCGTTTGACTGCGTTGATCATGAAATACTGTATGTAAGCTGAATATCTATGGATGTAGAGGGATAACACTACAGTGGTTTGAGTCATATTTCAATGGTCGCAATCAGATTTGAAAAACAGCTGAATGCTCAAACAGTATTGAAATAAATTATATTTACGATTTGGTGAACATTAGTATATCCGGAACATTCACTCTTCCACTATATTGCGGCATAGTAATGGTATAAATATACTTAATGAGACAATATCTCATAATATACAAGAAATTAAGTCTTGGTGTGATTCAAATCTATTCTGCCTTGATATTTCGAAAACAATTATTATGACTTTCGAATGTTCACTTCAGAATTCATCTGTAGCGAGCGGAATCATTAAGAACAGAGACTGCACTAATTTCTGGGACTGTATATAGATGGTGGGCTGAAATTCAACACTCATATCAGAAAAGTGAAAAGCAAAATTTCCACTGCCTGTTATGCAGTGAGAGTTATATTGCTAGAGAACTGGGAATTTTATACTGCGAGTTTTAACTACGAAAACAACATATCACGCTTTGGTAGAATCTCACTCAAAGTACGGTATACCTTTTTGGGGTATACCGTACTTTAAGCCTTAATTTGCTAGAGTCTGTATTTGTATTAGATACTTTTGTAAAGCTAAACCTCGTAATTCATGCGTAACTGTTTATAGGTAAACGTATATTGACGGTTGTAGCTAATTTTATACTGGAGACAGTGTGTTTGATTAAATAACATCTGTTGAAACATGAAGTTACCACTCATCACTACAAAACTCGTAAAGGACTCTTCACTTTACAATTGTGTGAAGATGTATAACCATCTGCCGGGTTACTTTGAAGAGACAAATATTGATATCAATCAATACAGAAAAATTATTGTAAAAATTTTGAGTAATAGAGCCTATTAAATTTTGACTGAGTTCTATACCGATCAGTTTTGACCTAGCATGTTTTATGTGTATGTATGTCCCATCCATTGTTTGTGATTTTTCAATCAGAGTTTTTTATGCCCAATTCAACATTATATCTCAACTATATTTTTGAATTCATAGGACATTTATGTCCTTTTTTCGTTTACTAGCCTTGTCAACAAGATTTTTTTCTTTGGACAACAAAGTATAATCATCATTTGGTATGAGTTGAAAACTCATCTGAATTTGTCCATTATCCAAAGCGATAGAAGAGCCCACTGGATTACCTGAAATGACGCATGTAGATGTTCTAGAGAATATACTTAATATCTAGAGAGGACGATACACAACTGCCATTCACTTTAAAATTCGTGGCAAGAAAAAGAGGAATGAAATCACACATTTCATAATGTTAGGAATGACTCCATCATTGTCAGGAAGTAAAAAGTGAACATTTTGAACATTTTTAAGAATGATCCGAAGTCAATTTTGGATAAATATCTACTGAATAAATAGCAGACCTGTCAATAATAAATATGACACTCCCCTCGTGCGATTAGGATTGTTTTGATTGTTCATTTCAAACTGTTTGGGTACTATTACGAATCGACGCAGAATCAATGCGCAGAACACATCATTCACAGAGAAGTTCTGTAACAGTTTCCGCAAATGAAAAAGGTTGTCACTCATTCATTTTCAGTTGTTCCTATTATAATTGTTATTACAAATCTGGAAATTGTAAATGAAACAGGGTTGAAAAATAGGTCATGTAAACCAAAGTGGTGGCACATCTGGGCACATCATAAATGAAAAATTCCATTATTGAGCATGTGTGAATTAGAAGTTCTGACCACCACTCCAATGTCCGAACTGGTAATTATTGGGAAAGAAAGTTTTTGGCTTTCTACTACTCCATCTTGATACAAAAAAAAAACAATCACTCCTAAAAAAAATATAACCCCTTCAATTCAAATGGTAATTATCGTTCTGAAATAAGTCTTGATCAATTCTCTAGAAATGAAAACACTTTGATGACGATAACAAACCGTTCCAAATTAACCAGAACATATTTTCAATAACTGTACTTGATTGTACTGCACTGAAGTCACAACCAGAACAAACCTTTATATTTCTTCTTTATATGCAGTGGATTTATTATCAATATTCCACAGTCAAACTGCATAACGGCTTCGTTTTGTGAGATTCAAACATCAATTTTGTGAAGGAAAGTGAAGAGTGATCAAGTGTAATATAAGTATCACTATTTTCCGGGTTTGAAGGCCGTGTATTTTTGGAATTTCTTCCAAAATTTATGGCCTTCAAACCAAAACAATAGTGACACTGAAAACCTCATCCGCGAATGACAACCGTTTTCTCAAGTGGAATATGTTCGATGATTTTTTGTAGAGGAAGTCAAGTTTTCTCATTGACCTTCTTTGGGCGTTTTTACCTTACACTATCTGATAAAAAATGAAAATTGTAATGGATTAGTTTTTACACGTGTAGTTCACCCCGATAAGTTACTACGTGTAAGTATTGTTCACAAAAAAGGGTGGTTACATCAGTCATTTGTCATTTTCAGTATTTTTTTCTATGGTTAAAAGAGCAAAGGAATTGAACCTTATTCATATATTATAAATGTTTCAGAGGACGAAATCTGCATCCATCATTACAATTTTTATGTTTTAGAATGTGGATAGTGATAATACCCAAAGAAGGTCGATGAATAAAGTGTTCAGTCATTAGAAAATAATGTTACAATATTCCAATCAGCACTCATTAATTACCAGGAACACACACATAAACACAACATAGGAGACAACAGATAATTTGTAAAGGTAAAATATTGGAGCGGATTCGAAGATGAATTGCACCTCATTGCAGACATCTTGAAGTCTGAATTCTGGAAAACTGTTTTGGAAGAAATGAAAAGAAAAAATGAAAAGAAAAAATGAAAGACAAGAGTACAAAAAACAGTACGCGTTGTAATGATAATGGTGCTTGAACTTGAGGTTTTGGAAATTGATTCGGTTTCGAAGAGGTTTTGAATCAAATAATGTAAATTCAGTTGAGAAACGTGACGTGTTGGAAAAGATCTATGCATCATGACATAATCAGAAATTTATCAGAAAATCACTGAATTGCATTGCAATTTCTGTTCTACTCTCCATGGGAGGATAAGTTTCGAAATAATAATAAATAACTGATATTGAAAAAAATCATTTTTCGACTCTTTTTGAATCTCATGTGTGCTGAACTGTATTCAAAACTATGTTCTTCTTGTTCTTATAATTTGGATGGGTTAGATTTCATTTTGGATACTTCAAAATGAAAAAAATATATAGTTGAATTAGGACACATACCTACTATCTTCAAAATAAAAAAAAAGTCAATTGATCTAACTTCAATTGTATTTTATTACAGATGATCAAAATGATGGTGACAGTTGTGATAGTCTACTCAATATGCTGGCTGCCCTACAACATACTCATGGTAAGTTCCATTGTCTATTAGTGATTTTCAGGTGGAAACTATTTATTTTCACATTATTCGTCATTCACATATATAGTCACAGAACATTTCTGACTCTGTAATCGGATAGAAAGGATAGATAGAAAAAAACAGTAATCATGAGAAATCAATGATACTGATATAGTTCCGAACAATAACAACAAATCTCGGCATATTTGGAAAAAAAAAACAGCTGAATCTTTTAAAAATTTTTTAAAATTCGATGCTGATAAGAAATTGTGAACATTTCCTTCAGGCGTTAATGGAAGTTCAGAAGGCTGATGACGATTTTTTTCATCTGAACACTGAAGACTTTATACAGATGTGCTACAAGCTATTTTTGATGTTCAATTCAGTGAACTTTGGAACGCCTTGATGTCTAACCAATATTACTTTCACCAATAAAACGAAATACAGTAGAATTCAGATATAACGACCTTCGAGGGACCGGATATACTATGTCGTACTAACCGGACGATGCACATAACGGATTAATGTTGTGGTGGAGAAGTATGCATCAGTTCATTAGTCTTTCATTCAGCTGTTCGGTTTGCTGATCCATTGGTGAATAAAACATTTTATAGGAATCACATATGCTTTATTTTAATAGTTCTTGAATATCCTAATGTACAACCATATGTACTGTACTACAAAGAGATAAAATACACACGCATTCTACGAAAAAACTGTGTTACTAACGTAGAAAGTCTGTTATTTGAATTCGTTTTTGACAAATTTTTGTTCGGTAGTAAGAATTTCGTACAGTATTATGAATTCACTGTTTTCATAAAATTATCATTCCCGTCAGAATGAACAAACACATTGAGCGTTTCCGCAGCCTTCGGAGCTTCAGACACTCAAGGTTGTATAAATCTCCTCTGGTGCGTTATCATCACCGTCATGATCTTTGCTATTCGCGCCGTTAGCGTTTTTACGAAAATGCGATTTTAAAGCTCGAATAATGCCTTGGTCCATAGGTTGCAACACTGATGTCATGTTTGGAGGCAAAAACATCAGCGTTATGCTTTTCAAGGCTGTAATATGAGGATGTGAACTTGTAGCAGAGGTCCATTGATGGGTATTCTCCGGTTGCGCTGAAGCTTGAACCACTGTAACAATGCCTTATCCAACTGCTCGTGAATAGAAGTTATCACACGTTTGCATTTCAAAATATTGGCATTGAACAGCTACTCGATCTTATCTTTATTATTTTCGATTGTGGATATTATAGAATGGGATACGCCAAACTCCTTCGCGAGGGCTGCATTTGATACACCGACTTCTAATCGCTGTGATATTGCACTTTTTTCTTCAATTGCAGAACACTTTCGCTTCACAGAATTCATTTTGTCGAACAAGTGACAAAGACTTCATACTGGAACCTCTGACGTAAAATCAATCTATTAATATCTGTTAGTAGTACCTATCAAGAGAGGTTCCTAAGAATACCACCTGTTAGTAGTACCTATCAATAGACGTACCAAAGAACACATGCCTTCTCCCGGGTTGAGTGCCCTGAAGTAAAAGCTTGGCTCCACTAATTTGCGAGAAAAACCTAATACTCCACTCCATACACTCTCCGAGCGGTCCTAAAGTTACTGATGGGCACTTCAGCCCATCAGTGAGATTGACATCTGACCTCTTTTGGTGGAAAATCAGCCTTTAGGTACTTGTACTTCCTGATCGGTTATTTGTTTTGTAATGACTATTCCTAACTGAATTTTTGCGTGGGGGACACCAAAAACTAACCGGCGGCTGTTCTATTTAGCGTGGAGCATTCCTAAGTGAATCTAAGGAAAAGTGAATCACGGTGGCGGGTAAGTTGTTTTGCGTTGAACGTACCTGAAACAGTTTTAATCTGATTAGTTTTATGCTTACCTGAGTCGACTGACGGCGACTTATAGGGGTGGTCGTTGATTTTGTTTTGTCGGCCTGGGATATTTGTCCCTTTCTCGGAACCTCGGGTCATCCATATTGAACGCATCGTGTCGATCGCGTAGTGCTGGGTTGTTGTGCGAACCGAATCTATCGAACACGCTCCCTGCGTGTCCTCTCATGTACACGTCTATATGTTTCGTGTCCAGGTGTAGGTCTCTATACGGTGTGTTTACGGCGGCCCTTATAATAGGGGAGCCCAAGCGGGGATTTGGGAATTTACTGAAGCGCGGCAGATTAATATACAGGATTATACCTTGTACCCGGTAAAGTACCTCCACCAAATATGAGCCCCACATATAAGGCCGCCCGTGAAGGATAAAGGAATAGATTAGCAAAAAAAATGATCATCAGAAATTCTTGAGCGCGTCAGATTAAGGTAAGGTTGGTTAATTACATGCTGAAAAGTGTATATTCCAGTAATCTGACAATTTGAGAGTGACGTAAATAAAGGGGAGGGCTGAAAAGTTGTAAAAAAAAGTAATCTTGACATTCTCGAGCGTAGCTAATTTTTTTATTTTGAAGAAAATAATTCAAAGATATCGAAAAATATATAATCTGACGAGTTCTGCAAGCCAAAATGGCAAAAATTCGTTGAGAAAGTTCAATGCGTGCAGCTGCGTGATCCCTATATTTACCTCTCCGCGTTTCTATTCCTTTTTCATTTTTTCTCTATCACTCTCTCACTCGTCCCTACTCTGAATTCTGTTGCCATGACGCCATCACAGCTGATCAAAGAGACTCGTTCGTGATGAAGATGAAGATGATGACTAATTAATCAATTAATTGATGGATGTAGCCATTACTACGTGGTAGGAAATCATAATGAAGAATAGAGAAATGAAACTTTCTATGTTTTTTACCACTTTTATTTGAAACTAACATTACTGCAGTTTTGTCCTATAAGGACATTTTCAAACTTATATATTGTAAAAGTAACTGCAGAAACGTTAGTTACAAATGAAAGTGATAAAAAAGTTCCATTTCTCTCTTCTTCGTCAATTAATCAATTGATTTTAAAAAATTGATTTTTTTTGAGAATTTTTTTGAATAATTTTTTTTATAAATACAAGTATTTCACTTAAAAAAAATACACATATTTATTTGTATGCTATTTCTTGAGCTTTTCAATTAATTGAAATCAATGATTAGAAAAAAATTAAAAATATTTTTTGTCACATTAGGCGAATCCCTCTAGATAATCGTTAGATTATGAGACAGCATGTCTAAAAGATGAAGATGAACCATATGTAACTCAATTTGACGCGCTTGAGTATTTCAAAATGACGATTTTTCTGCACATTATAATAATGGACGCGAGTTTGCGTCAGATGGAAATTGTCAGATTATTGAATGAAATCTTTTTTTTGGTGCACTTAACACTCTCTTAGGAAATCTGACTCGATCGATTAAGTTTTTTTTTCATTTTCAACCTTTACGTACAACCACCCACATCATGCGAACGATCAGATTAACATACCAACATTTTCAAAAATACGTAGTACATTGATGGTATCAATATCTGACGCGCTTGAGTATGTCCATACAACAGTTTTTTTACATATTAATTAACCTATAGCAGCTTGCCTCACCGATGAAAAGGTATATATACACACATACACCACTGACACATTACAAATGAAAACATTTTTTTTTACATATTGCAAAATTCATAAAGTTTATACAATCTGATATTATGTAAAAGAGAAACAAACAGGTGCACTTACCAAACATTAGTTAACAATGTCAAAAAAACGTTTAAAATATAAGTGTCACACAACATAGGTACAAATGAAAATGAGGACAAACCAAATGAAAACACATACACCACAGACACATTAAAAATGAAAACGATATCAAGGGAGACAAACTGATTAGGAATGGCCATTTTTGTTTGCCTTTTAAAAAAATTAAAAAAATTATAAACAATAGAAGAATATCAGATTACACAGAATGGTGGAAACTTATGTGTATTGAAATATTAAGGAATACGATTTAGTAATTCAAAATGAGCACTTTTCGGTCCTTCTATGTCACTCCTAGTGTTAACACTTTTTTGTCTGAAAATGTGGATCATCTCACTAAACAGTCGTGTACCTAATGAAGGTTGTTTTCTCTTGTGTGTTCAATGAAGGCTGTTGAATTGGCAACATTCAACTTCTTTGTATCTCTTTCATGTTCAGACAACCTGTTTTTTAAGTAACGTCCCGTTTGCCCTAAATAACATTCTGGACAATTCTTGCAGTTAATTTTATAAACGTCGTTTATGAGGTTATGTACATAGGGAATTTTGAAATATTTTGAATTGTTAATTTCCAGTATAGGTTGTCTATTTACATTTATAATTTTTTTCACCAATGCAAGGAAATCTTCTATAATTCTGATGTTTTTGTTATGAAACTCAGTATCAGAAATTGTGAGTGCTCTTGATTTTAAATTTTATTGTTAAAACTGTGTTGTGAAAAATAATTAATAAACCTTTCTGAAAAAGTAGTTTTGTGGTACCAGTCGACTTTTGAAATCTGGTTAAGTGTTCTCGATATTTCAATGTCTAAGAAGGCTAGATAATTGTCTTTTTCCAATTCTGCTGTAAATTTCAAGTTTGGGTGGGAGCTTTGAAAAACATCAATAATTTCCATTTTTTTAAACTTGGGTATTGAAGTGAAAATGTCATCAACATATCTATTGAAAAACGGACTGAAAAAGGCAATTATTCTAGACTACGTTGTTGGAGTTCAGACATCACTAGATCTGCACATATAGGTCACATACAGTTTCCCTTTCCTAGTCCGGATATTTGTTTGTAAAAAACTCTGTCATAGTTAAAATAGTTCGACTTAATGCAAAATTCAAATACTTTTATAAATTCATTTGGAGGTGAAATAGTGAATTCTGAGGTTTTCGGCCATCTTTCAATAATAATTTCAATAGTGAGATCCACAGAGATGTTGGTGAAAAGGGATTTTACGTCTAGAGATATTAAAATTTAATCATCAGGTATTTTTTGTCCTCGAATAAAAGCAGAAAAATCAAAAGAGTCCTTCACATGATGATCATCTTTTTCAAAACCAGTTTTTGAAATTTCACTAACCCACTTCGATATTTTGTATATAGGGGGATTTATAAAACTGACAATTGGACTTAAAGGCATCCCTTCTTTGTGGATTTTAGGTAGAAAATACATTTTGGGAAACACTCCATTTTTTGTAGTGAGGTAGTCAGCACATTTTTTATCAATATATTTATGATCTAGTAATCCTTTAATCATTTTATTAGACTTATTTTGTATTTTTATGGTAGGGTCATTAGATCAAATTTCGTATACTTTTCTGTCACTCAACATTTCAGTAGATCTCGCAACAAAAATATTTCTATCCAGCACTATTGTTACATTGCCCTTGTCAGCTTTAGTGATGATGATATCAGGGTGTTCTTTCAAAAATATTCGTGTATCTCTTATATCATTAAAAAGTTTTTTATGACTATTATCATTATTATTGAAATGTTTGTTACAATTTGTACAGTTGGTTATATATGCGTCCTATAACAGGTGCCAGACGTTGTCTGGCGTGTCTGGCCATTCCGATTCTCTGCCGAACATGATACTGAAATGTTAATATTTCTAGGATGACTCCCAGGTATGTCATTTTGTTAGTCCACGGGATCTCTTGCCCGTTGAAGGTAACGTTGCCTTCCGGTTGTACAAGCCTGCGAGTGAACAGTATGAATGAATCATGTTTATTTACATTTTTTTGGGGTTAGTAATTTACATTTTGTATTTTATTTTATTTAAGACCCTGCTATAGGCTCATGCCTCTTCAGGGTTAACGAGCAGCCCCCCCATGCCCCCCCCGGGTTGAGTGCCCA
>WOGN01005804.1:0-12895 GCA_015342105.1 Leptinotarsa texana
TAACTTTGTTCAGATAATACTTTTTCTATTTTGAACCGTTTTCGAGATAAACTGTTTCAAACGGAAATTGACATGGTTTCCATGTTCATCATTCATTTTTGTAAAACAGATTTCTTTTGATGTTTCTCAATTAGTCACAGATGATGCAATTAAAATACTCCTCAACCATCGAATGAAACTTCTCTTCAAACAATAGTTTGATTAACGCTGAAACACGAACTGGAAATAATAAACCCATAAATTAATGAGTTAATTTAATCGTCAGTGTAATTCAGAATATGTGTAGCGCTTCTGATCAAGTCTGGAGTATCATCAGGTAGTCAAATAATGGATACTCATAACTTTTGACTTAATTGCTTCACAATTTATTAAAATTTATATCAATTTTATTGTTCTCGAATGGGGTAAAGGGTGGTTCAAAGAAAATATTTCAGTAAAAAACTGATACTACTATCAATATTTTCATGAATTTCAATTTTATACACTGTTCTCTTTTCTTATATACATAATTCATAATTTTCTCAATATCGTCAAACAACTTGTAACAAAATTCACATATTCTATATATCACATCTTCGTAAATAATATTTCCTCTTCCAAAAATATCCATCACAATTATTGAGAAATTTTCTTCTCACTATACTAAGTTTCGTTCGAGTAATTATTTTAGTCTGCTCCATTTTTGAATAGAATACTTTCACATTACTTTCATTGGATTTGTTTCAGGGTTCCCTTTTGAAGTTATCACATGGTATCTCTTTGCTTACACATGATGCGTAGGCCATCAGATGTGGTATGACGTTCTGTTCCATCACTCCTGTGAACAAATGTGCCCAAGGACCACGAGCGAAAATTGCAACATCATCTGCTCCATGGGTCTCTGAATCTAGTGGAGAAGTGGAGGGCCATTTGAAACTTATTTCGTCTGTAAACGAGATATGAACATTTGAAATAATTGTGATGAAAATACAGATAATCAATTCAGTCACAATAAACGTTGTGAAACAACTGAACTGAATTTTATTAGTTCGGACTTGTCTGATATGATTCTACTTCTATTCGAAATTTGTGAAAGAACAAATGAAATTAGAATTAATAGCTAAAATATTAATCATATTAAGCAATTATACCTGAAATAAACCCAATAAATTAATCAAGATACACAAATAAACAACATGTGAACAAAAAAAAATAATGAAAATAAGAATTGAAAAAGATTTCAAATCGAGTTACTTCACGACATTTCGATTGTTAATATCCACAATCGATTTTGAGTGACGACTGGACTATCCCTCTGAGAGATGACTGATTATAAGTCATTCGAGCGCTTCCACCTATCCCCTCTTTCCTCTCTACGCTTTACCTACAATAGCAGAGCATGTTTGGACTTATTATAACATTATATCAAGTAATCTTGAGCTGAGATCATCAACAGGAACAAACACTGGTTTGAGAGGAAGTTCTAGAAAGATGCATCTATGCTATGCAACAACGCATTCAGTTGAGCCAGCGTATAGATACGTAACATATGAAAACCTGTAATCAAGCGGAAAACGTACAACTCTCGCCAAGTGGTCAACTAGCAGGAGTTGACCGGTGAAACGGAGAGAGGGAATAGGGGGAAGGTGAAAGCGCTCGAATAACAAATACATAGTCATCCTTCGGCGGAATCATCCAGTCACCATCCGAAGACAATTGTGGATGCTATTTAACAATTTAAACATCGTGAAGTAACTTGATTTGAAATATTATCTATTTTCTCAATTTATTTTGAATTATTCGATTATTTTCTTTTTCAATAATCATTTTCATTTTGTATTTCTAATATTCCATTCGTTTCATTTCATTTCCATCTCAGGTTTAATTCCTTAATGTAATTGATATATTTGCTATTCTTTCTGATTTTATTTGTTCTTGCACAGATTTCGAATCATAATAGAATTATATTAGTTCGAACCAATGAAATTCACCATGAAATAGTCTCAAGCGCTCTCGAACAAACTGAAAATAAATCCATTTCAACGAAATCTTTTTTTCCAATGAGGAACTACAATATCGCAACTTTTCATTGAAGATCACCAGTGAAAAATTTTCATTCAACCCAGTTTTAAACCTTGGCAGGATTGATAAATTTTTAGTGATGAGTAGTCTTTTCACATATCACATATATCACATTCACATATCGGCCTACATCTCCTTTTCGGCAGATGTAGGCCGCATAGGGACATGCCAGACAGTTCCATCTTCCTGTTCACACATCTTGCATAGAGGTGTGTTCACTAGCCCATATTATGGAGGTGTTTCCTCAGTTGATAGTGGCCAGTCAGAAAACCGACTGTTGAGCACATATTTTTCCTGGCCATCGACAGATGTTTCTTCGGCATCAGCTTCTCAGGGTCGCCCCAGGTGATCCTGGCAAGATTATATCCTTTGATTTCATTTTATCTCTTCATGGATTGCGCATGGATGTGACAAATGTCAAAGTCATCAGGCCATAGGTGCCAATGAGTTCTAAAATTCTTATTCTAGCCGCTTCTTTGGCTGAAGAGTCGGCAATGCGATAACCTTCACTCATGTCGTCCCGTTAACACACCTCAGGATAATGTTATCATCTACCGAGGCTTTGGCTAAATCTTGGTGACACTCTAGTACTAGCTCTGAGGTAACAGGTTTTCTGTTCAAGGCCAATAGGGCTTGTCTGCTATCAGTGCAGGTCAGTGTTTTTGCCAGAAATTTGGTTCCTGGTTATTTCTTTTGTGGCGATTGAGATACCAGCCAGTTCTGTTTGAATCACACTGGTATTTTCCCCATTCCTCTCATAATACTTAGGCTTAGTGATCTGGAGTTCACTCCACATCCTGAGCCTCCTTTGGTTTTTGAGCCGTCTGTATATATGCACATTGCATTTGTAGCATCTAACTCTGTGTTTTTTCATTTGTATTCTGTAGGTTTCATCAAACACAAACCTGGGTTCAATTGTATCACTGGTTGTCTGCAGCAGAGGTTGCGCAGTGAGCTCTTCTCGCCATAGGCTCAGCCTCAATTGAACCATTCATACTTTGAGGTTCACATCAGCTGTGCGCGATCGTAACATTAACCTCCCTAACATACATGTCCAGGGGGGTCAGACAATTCTATTTGTGGTACATAGTCATGGAAACACATTGAGATTTTTTTTCAGAAATTGACTGAATCAGTTCGGTACTGAACTTCTCTACGGTTGCCAATTGTTTAATACTGAGATGTTATAATCATTATAATCAACATGTAATCTGACTACGTACACAAAATATATTCATTCTAACATATAGATAAAGGAGAACACAAATATAAAAAATACGATTGATTCATCCTCCTAACTGAAGTAAAATACAAATAGCAAAATACATGAATCTATTCAAACCATCCACTATAATAAAAAAATCAGAAAATTATAGTACTATCGATCTTTGTGGATAACATAACCTTTTGGCGTCAACAAGTAACGAGTACATGCGCCCAAATTAACACCATTGAAATCTGCCGAGAGATTGGCAGAAATCAGCCTCACATATATCAATGAAAATATTCATGAACAACTGAACGTCTCTAGCAGTATTTGGTTTCTACTTAGTATTGTCCAAATCAGTAGAAAATAGAAAATCTCAACAATTTTTTCTGATCCGAATTATTCGCCACACACTCACTCCAAGTGAGAGAGGGCGCTGCAAGTGATTTCATCGAACAGTAACCTGCCATTGGCATCGTTTCAAAATTTTCAAACATTTAGTACCCCAACTGCTTGATGAGCTTTGGACTTCTGGTAGAATCTACCAGTAGTCTCTTCCTAGGCATTCATACAACCTTCGAAATTATTGAACTACAGCCTAGATCACTAGAATTGTTTATCAGGGCGACTTCCAATTCACTGACATATGAAGAGATTTAGACTGAATAAGGTACCTTGAAATGGCATTAGTGAAAATTTTTAGTAAAGAATGAAAAAAAATATCGAGAATTTTCGATCACTACAGATTATATTCTGACCATTTTGCTGAAATGATGATCCTATTTCTATGGTGGTATCAGTCTTTTTCTTGACTCCAAGTTCCAAACGGCAGAAATATTAACCGGATTTCTGCAGCTTGTCACTATTGGCTAATTGTACATACAATTATTATTTATTACACAGATATGGTAATATTGCTTGAAATTATATCACCAGCATAACGACCATTATTATGGAAAACAATATAAATCGTGTCACAGTATTTGAACATTTATAATGAGAGAAACAGGAGTTTTTCAAACCAAGTGATAGCTTTCAAAACCCAGAATACTTACTCATTTCATTCTCAGTAGGCACGTATCGCTCTCCAGATTCTATAATTGGCTTATATCCAGGACCATTGGCGTAATTCAAAATAGTATACAAGTGATTGTCACTACCCTCTCCAGCATATCCAAATATATCACTTCCTCGACTTGCATATCCAGCGTAACTCATAGTGTGAGCATGATCTGAAGTAACAACTATTAGAGTATCTTCTTCTTTAGTCATATCGACAGCCTTCTGAACAGCTTTCGCAAACTCGACAGTTTCGTCCAAGGCCTTGTGGGCGAGAGTGTCATGGTGAGCAGAGTCGATTCTGCCTCCTTCAACAAAAAGGAAAAAACCTTGGTCTCCTCTGCTCAAGACTTTTAGGGCAGCTTCGGTCATTTCTTCCAGAGAAGGGTCGGTATCTTTGTTTCTATCGAGATTGTAGGGCATGTGGCTAGACTCGAAGAGGCCTGTAAATAATGAAGATGTGTGTGAGAAATCTAATGAAAACACTTTTCATCTCCTGATGATACTGATCTGATTAGCGAAACCCTGACAGCGCTATAATTCTGGTGTGGGAAAAATATTCTCATAAGATTCGTTTTGCGCCAGAGGTTCCAAAAGCAAATTCATAATATTTTGAATGGAAAGTTTTCTAATTATTGCCGAAAATGGAACTTACGAATTTGTTATGAAATCCTGCAAATGAGATATCAAACTATGGATTTCATATGAGTTTATCAACATTTGATGAATAATATCTCAATAGAGTATCAGTATTCTAATCTTCAAATTATATCTTGGAAGATGTTCCAAAATAAAAAATTGTGGCAATTAAACAGTCCGCTATGAAACGATTTCAGTATCTTTAAAACAAATAATGAAGTTTACAATGGATCTGAAGGTTATCGCTATCAAGATGAAAATCACCAACTACTGTATTGACACTTTGATTTTTGAAATTTTCATGCGAGTTACGTGGTCATAGTTCCCACAACACGGCCTTTCACACGGAGATTCAGCTGAGTAAGAGATGGAATATCCCTTATCTCGACATGTAGTTAGCATCTAGTTAACATTATATTAATTATTATTCTGTTTGTAGCTCTCGTAAGAGACAGTCACCTCTTGTTTGTATAATAAATTCTTTTTAAAAAGTTATTTTCTCATTCCAGTCATTCAATTGGCGCAGTCGATAGGATTTGTGCAGCGTGAAACCGAACTTTTTGCGGCGTGGAGATTCAACCCCTTTAGCACAAATTCAACAAGAATCCTTCGAGGACCACCCAGAACAAGCAGACGACATAGCCTCAAGGAAGCTGCAATGAATCAACGGGGAAGGAACTGGAACTTACAAGTAAGTGCCAAATATTTCCTTATCGCCTTCACGAACCCTCTGTATAAGGACTTCGGTGAAGATATATAGCACCGTTCATTGTAAACAAATTGTTGTCTATTCGAGACCAGTAATTTTACGTAACTATTTATTGAGAAAAATTTTTTTTCATTTATAAGTGAAATTGACGATATTTTATCACGATTGAATTGTTTATCATTTCAAGAAAGTTCAGCAAATAATACTAAAAATTTTGATAATTGCTTTTTAAACCCGTGGTTCCACCAGTCCATGCCCAGTATTAGAGAAAACGTATTATTGTTCAGAAGATTACTTTTCCGAAGACCAATGCACGTCCCAGATAATCGAAAGCAAATTCGCCGATAATTGTCAGCCTCTTCCAATCAATGTGGCAGAGTCGATTATCGAACAAATCACTCAAGAAGAAATCCTAGTAATTTCGATACAGAGCAAAAGAATATTTTCCAAATGCAAAACTGATCGATATTTGGAAATAAAAGCGTCCACCCTAGTCAAGATCCCGAAAAATTACCAAATTAAAGTGAGAAACAAGGATTTTCACCAACAACGTGGAAATAGAAACATACAAGCCGCTTATCTTACCTGAAATTGAAATGAAAAATATCAAGAAGTCAACAATATATTGAGCACAAAATTTTTCGAAACTCAATTTTGAAGAATTCTACGAAATCAACAATATAGTTGACCGATTGAAGCCAATCCACAAATTTAACACTACCATTTTTGGTGTGCAGGAGTTACTTTCACAATAATTGTCTTTATATTGGCAGCTTTTAAGAAAAATTGGATTGAAACTCGTATATTGGGATGCTGTTGCTTCAAAACACCCCAAAAAGAAGAAAATACCAATGACGAAGATATGGTTCCAAGCCGCCGAAATAATTTTATTATATTTTCGGTCTAAGGAGGGACGAGTTACGTGGTCATTCAGCTGAGTAGCAGATATTCCAGGAATCCCTTATCTCGACATGCAGTTAGCATTCAATTAACATTATATTAATTGTTATTCTGTTTGTAGCTCTCGTAAGAGACAGATCTCTAGTTTGTTTAAAAATTCTTTTTAAAAAGTTATTTTCTCGTTCCAGTCATTTTATTTGCGTGATTCTCATGCAGGTTGAGTTTGAAGTTATTTTATCTTTGAATAAATGAGTGAGCAAACCAACTTTGCTATTGATGAATGTTACAAATTCAAATTTACATTCCATGAAAAGCTGTTTAACTCTTCGATGGATGACAGTTCCGCGAGTGGTAAACCGAAGAACAAGGTCCATAGGGACGTTCAAAAATATACTGAGGTCCCATGTATGATAAGTATGCAGGAGCCTTGCAAGTGTGCTTACATGAGTATGTGTATGTACTTTATGGTTGTATGAAGTGCCTGAATGTTAAAGATAGGTGACTCCTAAAATATGAGTGGCATGGCAAAAAAAGAATTGATTTTAATTTCAATAAAATCTTCCTCGTTCATTTGGAAAGATAAGTAGTAGAACGAATCACAAAAATATAACAAAAATTGTATTTGCATATACTATATTGATGTATATCTCGTGCTTGGCAATTGAATTTTGTAATTGACACAAATCGATAAAGCAAATTTGATTATTAGAGGATCAGTTGAGCCCCATAGTTCCTTTACAGGCTTGGCGTTGGACTTTATCAGCCAAGCATACAAAATAATCGCTACAAACGCGTCAAACTCTTTCAGTGTCAATGGTTTCCATTGCTTCTGCATGATACTTTTTTTATTCAATGTGGCGGCTACCTGGTTGACCTTGCGATTCGTTTTGCATATGATAATTTATGCAATATTTTCGGTGATCAGAGAAAAAAATATTGAAAGCGAATCATAAATCATCTTCTTCGTTGGTCCTGGTTTGTTTTGTTTGTAGTCGATAACGTTATGAGCACTTATACGACTTCTCAGAGGAAGATCTTTGTACCATTTTTTCAAATAAAGTAAGTTGCATCAGTCTCAGTCTGAGGAAGAGCAGCAACGACATCGATTGACATCGATTTCTATCTTTCCTTTTCTTTTTTGTCTATAAGAGTCTCATATATGTATAAGGAAGGTAGCGATAAAATTTTGAGACGAACAAATAACGAACGACAAAGTTCTCTCCTATTACAATTTCAAATTATTGTCAGGGCCTTTTTTTGGAGTTGGAAGAATTGCAGTGACTTTGAGGAGTTACCCCACATCATGATACCGTAACTCATACGAGCATGAAACAGTGCATTATTATTAACATATCTCTTCAATTGCCGAAGTAAAAATAGCTCACTAGAAAGTTTATTTTTAAGTTTTTTAATATGACAATTCCAGCCTAGTCTGTTATCAATAGATATTCCCAATAATTTATTTTGGAAATATCTATTGATAACATGTCCTCCATGAGCAAATTATAGGTCGAGTGGCACCTTGTTTTGAAGGTCTTTCGAATACTTTCACAACTGTGTTAGGAGAAAATTTTTGTAACGATTATTTATCAAGATAATTCGAACTTAAAATTGTTATGTTAATAATTCATTAGACAGACCACTCGGTAACTTGTATGCCTAAATGAAAAAAAATTCAAGCAGTTCTTCTTATCAGTTCTTTGTTAAATAAAATCCCTTTTTTAAAATCAATACCCACTCCTCTTTTTCCAGTTTTCATTAGTACATCGTTTGATTATTTTGTTTGAACGGGTAAACACCTAAGCAGAAATCACGTTCTGGATTTGGTCACAAAATTCAGGGAGACTGTTTCGGTTTTAAATAAGAAAAGAAATGTTCAGAGAAGGATAGTGAATGACGATAATGCGATTAGAGTCATTGGTCAATTCATCGCCAATCCCAGGTTAAGTACCAGAGGTTTATCCATTTTTCATTGAAGGAAATTTAACTGGAGATTCTTATTTACTGCTTCTTGAAGAGGCAATACAACCTCGTATAGTTGAAATAATTGAACAGGATCCAAGATGTCAAGATGAATTTATCCATTTTCAACAAGACGGTGCACCACCCCATTATGCCCAGCAGGTTCGAAAGTTTTTGAATAATAATTTCGAAGGACAATGGATTGGCAGAAGAGGTCCAATCAAATGGCCTACTTTTTGTGGGGATATTAAAAGTCTAAAGTTTATGCTACACAGCCAGTCAATTTAGATGAATTACGTCGTAGAAACATTAATGAATGCCGACCTATTACTCCTGAGATGTTGAATAATGAAAGAGCAAAATCCAAACAAAATATTTATTGTTGCATGGAGCAAAATGGCGCACATTTTGAAATTTACTCAAAATTTCCTACGTGAGTTACCCTTATTAGGTGTTACTTTTTTTGTGTGTGCTTTAAAAACAAATATTGGGATTTATTAACCTTAAAACAGTTTTTTAAACGTTTCTGTATCTTTTCTGTGTCATCAGCATTCAACGAAATCAGCAGGTTGTAATTCGTTGTGTAGGTAAGTTTTTAGAATGATTCACTTTTTTGTCAGAAGCATAGAATATCCACGTCAAAAGGCAACCTCCATAAGGAGGTGCCACTCAATTTACCTAAAATGTAAGGGTGGTAACCAGCCCCGTCCACCGAAAATTCTCCTCGTGATGATAAATAAATCTTACTTCTTTATGAAATAAAATGGACGTATTAGCATGGACGTATTAGCAGGTTGTCATAAAAACAAAAATATTTTTTTATGAAAGTGCCGAACGTAAATTGTACCTCAAAAACTATTTGATTCATTTTAAAAAGAGTTGAACCCAATAAAAATATCTTTAAATCTTCAAATTATCTCGAAAACTAATCGTTACAAAAATTTTCTTCCAACAGAGATGTAAAGGTATTCGTAAGATCTTTAAAACAAGGTGCCACTCGATCTTCTTTCCCTATCTTAATAAGGGTCGTCGGATGCACCCCTCCGAGGGGTTGTGCAGTACGAAAAATCTGATTTGTCTGAAAGGTCCCCCCTTTGATTAGAAATCGAAGTGTCCAAGCTTTTTTAAAAAATCTCACTTTTTATATTCAAAAACGGCTCTGTTAAGTTTTCGTTGTTACACACTGTATACTGGCTTTGATTGGTGAAAGTGGCAATCCTCCTTTTTGCGTGAAGAATCCTTCAGTAATTGGAAATAAAAGTTACGAACACAGCATCCTTGTAATTCTACGATGGATCCTATTGGTAACCTCGTTCTATCCACTTCGTCTTCGGATCTTCAAGAATCCAAGTGCTCCTTCGTCAGAAACTTTTGGTATGAAACTTTCTACATCGAAACTGATCAACTGGTCCCATTCTGTGACCACCATTACCGAACTTGGCAAAATGTTTCAGTTCACACTTCATTCAGATTTTTTCTCTGAAGCAATATAACCATTGAAAGTAAAAATCTGAATGAGTAACTGAATCTACGGAACTGATGGTTGGTCTTAACGGGATATTCTCTTGTAAATCTCAACTGATCCATGCAGGTGAGGTGGCTCACTGCGATGTAATGCCACTGAAAACGTCTCGTTTCTGCTTGTAGCAATCGGTATCTAACACGACGGTTGCATTTTTTGTCTACAGGTGCAATCTTGATGTCATTTCTTTGTAGACCGTATGGAGTCTTTCATTTTTCATAGCTGATATTAGATTTTAGAAGTGATTTTCGATCCAGCAGTTCTCTGATTCACCATGACTGCATTGATTATATCCAAAATGGGCTCTAATTTCAAAGCAATGGCGAAGTTGAGATCTCTTTCATGCTAGGATCCTTCTATAGCCGTGAGCGTGCAGAAACTTACGTTGATGACTTTGGTGGATTTGTGATTGTCCTGTTTTTGGGTCTTCAATTGGACATTATTCCTTTACCAACTTTTCCTCCATTAGATTATTGGTATTCTCCATGTTTTGGCAATATTGCCGAAAGCACTTGCTTCTGATTTCTTTTAATCGATCATAGAAGAGCAGACTTTTTTCAACGATGATAGTTGATTTGAGACTTTGGCTGGCTCATTCCAATAAGTATTTGGCCGTTTCTCCTGAGATTGACAGTTTCATATTGATATTGAATCATTAAAAATCATGAAAAACAGTTATAGAAATGTGAGGAAACCTCAATTTTCAAAACCCTAGCTTGATACTTTTGCAAGGTGATACACCTCACCTTCATTATCTTCTATAATCTACTATGATGATTACGAAATTATGAAAATATTCACAGGTTTTGTCAGAGTAGACTGAATAGTTCTGGATCCAGACAAATTTTGAACGATTGTATATAAACAGAACTGTAGTCTGGTATTTGTTCTGAGAAATCTACGATTAAAAAAAAACAAACTTTATCTAACCGTACCTAACAAAATTTATGGATGAGAGAGTAATTGAACAGAGTTTGACATAAGTGAATGTTTTCAGTTACAACTTGATCCAAAGTTTTGTGTTGAAATAGTAGTTTTCACCGCCTTATTGAAAGTACCTATTTCCTATAAACTATGAGAATGAGACTGACGACTGTTTCGAGAATATTTTATTGATACATACGTAATGATGAAACGAATTACTAAGTGAAATTTAAATAACTCATCTTTCTTCAAGTTTTCACTAGGTGAAATCTGTCAGATGCCTACCAGGAAACAACTATTTTCCTAAATGACACCGCGACAGATATTGAATTATATACGTCATATATTTGAGCAAGTTTTCTTCGTTAACGCTTGAGCCACTGTTCACGAGATGGAACTGTTACTCGCATATGTTGTTGAACTATGAACAAACACCTGGACAAACTGCTATCTTGGTTGAACCAGTTGATGATTCTCAGCAAAATGCTGTTTAATGAACAAGAAAACGTTCCTCTGTGAGAAAATTTGCACGAATGCATGTCAAATATAATTCATTATTGAAGAATTATCCACAGTTTGAACTGTCGATTATGAAATGTGGAAAGATGCATTTTTTTGCAATGGCATATTTCCATGAATATTAGAAAAAAATCATACATACCCAAAAGATATTCAGTATCGTTATCAACCTTCAGCAACTGTTCTTTGTTCCAAACATATACAAATTTACCTCCTGAAACTTCTTTTTGCTTCTGCCACTCTTTTATCAAATCGAGATGATCATATCTTTCCCCCGTTTTGCTTTCTTCATCTTTTTCTCCTTTTGGTAGAAACTTTTTTCTTCCTCCGCCTAAAATCACCTGGAGATTTCTTCCGGTTTTACCAAAAATGAGTTGATGTGCAATGTCTTCACATGTATGTGGATCCATATTTCTGTTCAACACATTTCTGTCACTTTCCCAGTGTCTAGAAGCAGTATGTGCATAAACTCCTGGAATACATTCGAACATAAATTCATTGAAGGAAATATGTTTTGAGTTTCAAATCAAAATATATTTGGGTTATGAATTATGGTGAAAAAATAATGAGAATAGTGTCCGACCGAAACTGGTTTTTACGACCGAAAACAAATTTCGGCGAAGGTCTCGGTTTCGGCCGAAACCGAAACTTCCTTATAAGGATTATGTTTTGAGGGAAAAGTAAAGAAAACGATATAACAATCAGTTAGCCTTTATTTTTTCATCTTTGAATCATATCGGTATGCAGACGAAATTTTGACTTATTTTAAATAAGTAAAATTTTTAATAGAACAACGATAAAAATAAAATGAAAACAACAATAAAAATTAATTGGCGCTCCGGGGCGACTTCATTGATTCCAGTGGCGATTCCACATAATTTTGATGAGATCATGCATTGCCCTAATTTCAGTACGGAACTGAAACCTCTTCAAAACAAGCCGATATATGTGGATATTAATCAGTCTCATATCAAGGTTAATTCACAAGTGATTGATCCACCTTTTTCTTTTTCCATGCGGTCAGTGGACTCAGGTCATTCTTGCCCCCCAAATATGAGTTGCAGTCCTCGAAAAACTGGTACCCTTTCATTGGAAGAGGAGCTTCCTGAAGCAAGAGCCGAATCGATCCCGAATCAGTAGATAGTTGTCCTGGAAATCTAGAGAAGAAAATCGGATTGGATAATTTAGGAAACACTTGCTACATGAATAGCATTTTACAAGTGTTGGTCATGACGAAGAATTACAAGAACGAAGTTTTAATGATGAACGAGAACGGAAATGTTTCCTACTTATTCATCAAACTCAAACACTTGTTCAAGCAGCTGCAGTTTCGTAAGGAAGTATCATCTTTTACTCCAACCGATTTCCTGGAGTCTTTAAAGTCCACTAGATA
>WOGN01005805.1:0-12894 GCA_015342105.1 Leptinotarsa texana
TAAACTGGAATGCATTTAGACTCTTTGATGGTAGGAAATATTCCAGACGTGAATGAATCATTTATTAGTTCACCTAATGGCTGGGCAATAAGTTTACTAGCAGCCTTCAGGACCTTACCATTTATGCCATCCATTCCTGCTGCAGGTTTAGATGTTGTTTTTGAGATTATTTCCTGAACTTCTTCAGGTGTTACAGGAGTTAAGAAAAAACTTTTATGAAATTTATAGAAATGTTGCCATATGGCAGAAAAAAAGGAATATTTCTAGAAATATCGATATTAATGTGTTTGTCTTCAGGAAATTATTAAATGTTCCGCCATTTTGTAGCAGGTAAAGATATTGTCTTCATATTCTAGAGTTGTGAAGTATTCGTCAGGAACTTCAAAATGAAGTGTTACAAGACTCCCCTTTCCATTTAATTTTTTTCCCTGATGGCGCCCAGTCGCCATCTTGAAAGTTTCATCTGTCAGTTTCACCTCAAAATAAAGTATTCATGCATTAATTTCATTATCCCAAATTTCAATTTTTTGAGTTGACGCGTTCAAAAAATAAAAGGGGGTTACGTTAATGAAATGCACTGTATAACAGTAGGTAATTACAAAACTTAATTAGATAAATGATTAATTCTGGTAAAACAGGTCAATTTAAAAAAAACAATTACAATACAAAATAACTTCTAGAAAAACAGGAAATTTATGAATATGTTAAGTATCACACGTTAAAATGTAAGACCTCGTTAGTCCTTAGCTCGCACAAGTTTCTCAACTTCTGAGAGTTGTCGTTCGTATGGTGGCGACAGCTGATTAACGGAAAAACTGATTTTAAACAGATTAACATTTCTGGAAAACAAGTTCAATAATGGTGAATGATTAACTTCTTGTTGGTAGTTTAAAATAAAATTTTAATATTTGCTTTCAAAGATTTTCAGAGGTAGGTTTAAATTTTTTCTTTATTTTCTGTATATAATATGTCATAGTCCATGTTAAAATCTTGATTGTTCTCTAAAAACTGGCAAGCAATTTTGATTGTTCTCTAAAAGCTGGCTAGTGTAAGTGAAATTAGTTTTCTGAAAAGTTTATAAAAATCTTATTTACCATACTTATAAACTTTTAGGAAGAAATATCAAAAATAGAATCTCCGAACTTAAAAGAAGTTATGTACTAAAAAAAATCAAATTTACCTACGCTTGCCACTTTTTGGAGAACAACCACGATTTCAACTCGGAATGCGACATATTAAATCAGTAAACACAATTATTCAAATTTTCTTTTTGAACAGCCAACAAGAAGTGATTCAATTACCTGTATTAAATAGGTTTTCATAAAATGTCAAGAATTAACATATTTATAAATCTTTATCTAGCATACACCTGATTGATTGCTTACACTAGAATATATTTTGGCTTCTGAAAATATGAAAATCTGATTACTTATAATGTAAACCAGTCATTGCAGTTCACATTAAATTTCAAATTATTATGTAGTCGAAGAGGAAGTGTGTTAATAAAAATAGTTCTTTATTCATGAATTATGAGATGGCTCCTCTCACACCTATTGAATAAATCCTCTATAGTTATTTCAAATTTCTTGTCCAGCTATTTTATAATTCTTCCATCCCTACAGATGAAAATTTGAACATTTTTAATACAATTTTGTCACTAATTCTCAAAAAGTTATTGAATTTTACAGTAAATATTTGTACTAAAACTCAAAATATTTGAGGAACTTACCATAACACAAATAAGCCACATTAAGGATGTAAACAAAAAGTCAAAAGTAACAAACAGACAGAAAAACCGCCTAACATTCGACATCCTTCCATCTAGCCTTTGTCCAGCCATCAAATCTTCAGAAATGATATAATCCCTAACTGAAGAAATTGTATTAACACTGTGGGAATATGCTGAAATATAAAATGGTTCCAAAGAACCATTTATTAAACATTAACAATAATAACATTATTGAAAATTTTTCTACAATTTGAATTCTACTTTACTGGAATATATTAAATATTCAAATAAATTTGCTTTCAAATACTCACAGAATTCAAGAGGTGACTGTGCATTTTGATTTGGTGAGTTATTAAAATTATTCTCTTGAACTGGGGTAGACATTTTAAATTAATAAATATTTTCTACTATCACAAAGGATGAAGCTTCAATCATTAACAACTATTTTTAGATAAGACTTCCACAATAATAAATGTCATTTAATAATGATTGTTCAACAGTATACAACAAAAAAGCATTGGAAATTGTTTTTTGTTCATATTTCTCACAATCCATTTCCACAATTAAAACATGTTGATATTTTCCTTTGAATCTGACAGCTGATAAAAGTAATGAACATATGAATGTTTATTTTGACATTTTAAGGTCAAACCTGAAGTCTGCCTGAACAGCCTGAAGAGGAGCGAGGAAATATTTTTGAAAGGACCGACAGATAGTGCTTACGTAATCGCAAAACTAAAGGAAACTTTTAATTAGATGTTTATTGTTGTTTTGTAGTGCAATTCATTAGTCCGGACTTGCATTGTCTAATATTATATAAAATGATTTGAAATCCCTGAATGAATCTGTGAAGGATTAAAAGAGATTAGCGAAAAAATAACAATTATATTAAGCATAAAAACTTAAATTACAATGAGGTAAAATACAAGCAACAACCAAAAAAAACAAAAAAATTGAACTATTTACACGAGATGAAAATTAAAAAATTATTAAAATGAGAAAATTAAAAATTTAAAGATTCCGAACAAAGTTACTTTACAAAAAATGAAAGTGAAGTAACTTGATTTGGAATCTTTAAAATTTTAATTTTCTCATTTCTTATTAAAAATTTTTCAATCTTCATCTGCCGTTAATAGGTAAATTTTTTTGTTTGTTGGTTGGAGTTTGTACTTTATCTCATTGTAATTTCAGTATTTTTGCTTAATATATAGTTATTTTTCAGCTAATCTTTTTTAATCTTTTACGTATTCTTTCAGGGACTTCAAATCATTTTATATCATATTAAACAAAATGAAAGTCCGACCTAATGGATTGTTTTGTTTATATTTTGATGTAGTTTTCGAAAGTAAACTAGAAATGTTGTTAACGCATGTATTTATTCGGTAAAATTAGACCAAAAAATGGGAGCGAAGATACAAAAATTCGCACTCAGCTCAATATTAGTAGGATAGTTCAAAACACTATCATGAAGTGAATTCAAAAAATCCTCATCGATCTGAACCCTGTAAAAAATTTACACGGTTTCAAAGATCACAAAAAAGGGCTTTACGCGTTTTTCAGCAAAACGATCAGTTTTATCATAAAATTAGCTCAGATAAAAATTGTAGATCAGATAACTGTCAAAACAACAATGGCTAAATGCAAACTGAATTGTATTCGTTTGGAAATTTCCTCATAGAACAAAACTGTTATAACGTTAGTTACAAATACAAGTGATAAAAAACAAAAAAAGTTTCATTACGCAATTTTCAAGCTGGTTATTTTCATTTTTCTAAGAATTTTGTATCAACAAATTCATAATTCAGGGCAAGTCATATTGAAATTGAAATTCCTATAAGTTGAGCAAATGATCTATCAACTCGTTTTTTTTGTTTTCTTTTTTTTTCAACAGGGAGTTCTAATAACATGTTCTTACTATCAGAACAAACCCAAATATTTGTATGTTTGAAAGGAAATCAGGCAACTTTTTCAATACTTCTGATGTACTGTTTGGAACCTGTGATGTAGTAATGAATATTACTGGAGATTTTTCCCAACACCAAACCGTTAACACCAAGTGATCATCTTCAAGAAAAAGTTTAATCTTTCTCCTGAAGATGATCACTTGGTGATCGAAAAATGTGTCTAGGTGTTAAAATAACGGTTTGGTGCCGTAAAAAACTCCAGTAACATTCAACTTTTTCTATAGTTTATAATGAATCCTATCAGCTCTTAAAGTTCAAGGTAGGCCGCCTTTTATAAATAGCTGGTTGTAGAGAAGTCATTGATTTTTCTGGTTATTTATTTCTCAAATTCATCAACTGATCCTCTGAAAGTTGAGGGTTCTCGACCTTGATTGTGAATTAATTTCTTAGAAATGCTCATGCTGATGGTCTGATATATATATATATATATATAACAAGGAAGTATAAATAAATTATTGTCAAACATTCCTCGAGTTTGAGTATTACTTTATTGTGAGATTTTCACTAGCACTAGACAGTTTACAAAACCGCAAATAACAGCAATACTTATTTCGCTTCACATGGGCTCTTCAAAAAATAAGGTGAATGATCAAATTTCCCAGGCTACGTACATTCGATTAGTGATTTTTTATTTTTTTTTCATATTGGTTCACTCGACAAGACCATATGTTATTAGTTTCAGCTGTTTAGCATGTTTATTTTGTTGGTGAAAGGCATAAAAGTTATTTTGTGTTATGTTGACACTATGAAAGACTTAAGATAAAAATGTCGGTACAATTAGAAACCACCCAAAGTCTATCAATAATATAGGAATTTAAAAGATAATAGAATCGGAAAACACTAATGTACATTGGTAGTAATAAAATTGGAAAATTTAGGAATTTACAATTAGATAATGATGAATTTTAATAGTAATCTAATTGAATTTCAATTGAGAAATTTTTCTTCGATGGTTTTTGATTTCAACAAAAAAGTATATACTTTTTATAAAGTATCTCTTCTGTTTTAAAAGATCATTCGTAATGAATCAAAAGAGTTGCGTTACAGAGAACACTATATTTGATTGAGAAGTGCATGTGTCTTACTGTTAATAAAAAATTATTAGCGATTAGAAACATTTTTAAAATAACCAATTGTAATGTTGATTAGAAAACATTTCTAGAGTTTTTTGTAACTGCTAACAATCATTATTCAACTAAACTACTAATATTGTAGATAGAAAAAAGTCCAACTGACTCCTTCAATAAATGATTAATCAACAGCTTTTTAACAATAAAACTGAAATAAGCTAACTTAAGTCGAAAACTCAGCTTCTTAACAATGAAGTTGAATATCTTTAGACCTAACCTAACCTAAGATAACTTAAATCGAAAATACAGGTGCTCCACGTCAACTTCAAACAAAAAATGCTGTTTTTAAATTGCTTAATAGACACGTGCTGAAATGTAAATTTGTCATCTGTGACTGTATATGCCTACCCGGTAAGTACATCAACATACTCCACGCAGTTTCAAATAGCTCTCGGGTTTAGGAACCAGAACAAACTCTTTGTGGTTAATTTAAGGAAACCCACAGTCACACAGAACACTGAAATTTAAACTTTTCTGTAATCTGTTAGTCATTTGTCAACATGTCAAAGAAAATAGTTAACCTGTATAAATTATAGGCTAAAAATGTTTTTATATGGAAGAATATTTTTGTGATATTCAAAAATATATGAAAATTAGTTATTTCATGACTTGAGTTACTTGTGGAGTCATCAAAAAAATTTTAATTGGTTTCTGAAACATGTCTGAACAAAGTAAACCAGGGGCGCAGCCCTTGGTGAAAATCGGGCATTACATTTTAGGAAAAACTTTGGGTGTAGGTACTTTTGGAAAAGTTAAAATGGGAGAACATCAGCTTACCAAACATAAAGTAGCTGTCAAAATTTTAAACAGACAAAAAATTAAAAGTTTAGATGTGGTAGGAAAAATTCGAAGAGAGATTCAGAACCTGAAACTTTTTAGACACCCTCATATTATTAAACTTTACCAAGTTATAAGTACTCCTACTGATATATTCATGATAATGGAATATGTATCTGGTGGAGAACTCTTTGATTACATTGTGAAACATGGAAAGCTGCATGAGCATGAAGCAAGAAGATTTTTTCAGCAGATTATATCAGGTGTTGATTATTGTCATAGGCATATGATTGTCCATCGAGACTTGAAACCTGAGAATTTATTGCTCGATCACAATATGCATGTGAAAATTGCTGATTTTGGATTGTCCAACATGATGATGGATGGTGAATTTCTGAGAACCAGCTGTGGATCACCAAACTATGCTGCTCCAGAGGTATAACCTTGCTCCATTTTTTGAAATCAAACATTTTTATGACTAATCTAACTTTTAAACGTTCAAGCCAGTCTCAAATATACCTACACAGTAGCTTGAATGGACTGACGCCTATCAGAAAACAACTACTCCCCTGACTAATACCACGTAGGGCGTTGTATTATATCTGACAGGCGTTAGTGCACGAATCTTTACAGAAAATGTCCTGCATATGCAATTGGAAATTCAACTGACATGCATATGCAATTACCAATACAACTGCTCTTTGATCATTGGAATGTAGAAAAATGAGATCGAATACAATTCTATATTTTTTTAATGAATAAAATATTTATGAAAGAGTGTAACTTTCACAGCCGGAGATAACTGTGTTAAAGCTATTTTCCGGGTTTTTGGCCATGGTCTGCATGGTTTTACACCTGACATTTCATCAACTACTGCATTATCATTATCATTAGACATTATCAAAGGCAATAAGGTAACAGTCATAGAACTCGAGTTGTTCTCAACACAGAAACTAGGGTGACTACTCGGGTGTCTACCTCAGACACACATCATAGAAATTGAAATACAGTTTTAGAAAGATTATTTCAGTGTGGGAGATTTCAAAATATGTTCCGAATTTTAGGAACCTATCCCCATATTGCCTATTTTAAATTCGTAGTCATCTATGTTGTTGTAGCTTTATTCTTGAGCTGGTAGAAGCAAATCAACATATTTTATTTTTTAGAAATTTCCAAGTTGCAATAATATTAGGCTCTTTTATCAGGCTATTAAGAATGTTCTGCTGCATATTTGATTTGAATATTTACGTGACTACCTACGGCACACATTGTAGAAGTAGAAATAATTTCTTGGAAACATTCTTCCAGTGTACTCAAAATAGAAATATTTTGAGAATTTAGGGCATATTTCAGGATGCTATTCTGTCCTATTGCCAATTTTTCAGGTATTTTCTTATCAGTGGGTTTTGCTAGCTTTACCGTTCAGTTGTCACTTTTTGGAAATTTTGAACTTGATAATAAAAGAGAGTGAAAATTTCACCCTCCTTCATTATCCTATTGATTGTTGGTAAAAACAAAACTAAATTTCTAGATTGTGTCAGAGGTAGTCATCCAATTATTCAGTTCAAACGAGAGGTAAAAAGTTTTTCAATAGGGTAACGAAGAGGCCTAAAATTATTTGAAGTTGTTAATTTCTAGAAAGTGGAGGATTTCAATTCGTTTCTACCACTTTTACAGTTACGCTAGCAGAACTCAGTAATGTTTAACATATGGAAAGTTAGTAATAGGGGGCAATAGCAGCCTTAAATGAGCCTTAATTTACAAGCCTAATGAGCCTGATTCATGAAAATGTTTTTTCTGTGGTTCAGTCCTGCTAGCTTCAAGTTGAGCGACAATATGTCCGTTAAATGAAGAGTAAACATCCGGGAATAGAGTACAAAATTAGTCTAAATAATGGCCTGAAAATTAATGTAAAAATCCAAAGTAGTTCTGCAAGCTCAGCTTGCAGAACACATTTTACCACATAGCAGCAAATCTCAGAGTAATAAAGGCATAATTGAGACATTTATAAAGCCAAAGATATTTTGCTTTTTTTTCCAATTTAGGGGAAGTGAATTTAGAAATGTTCAATTGTGTATAGAGAAAAAATTTGTTGATTTCATTGAATATTATGTGTTCTTCTATAGTACTTTCTATCTGATTTTTCTTTTGGTGTAATATTTATAAGAGGAAGTGAGGGGAACTTATTTAGGAAGTGTAGGTAAAATTGAGGGAATTTGAATACCTGAACCAGACATTTTACCATTGTGAAAAATGATATTAACAATCTTCTTAATTCAGATTTCTTAATTGAATTATTAATTTAAGAGTTGTGTATGCATAAATATGTAAACAGTTGTTGTTCAATTGGAATTAAAAATTGAGGAGCTTGTAAAAGTACTGAACACTGGATTTTTGTAAACTGTTAAGAGAAAATCTCGCAATATATATTATTCAAACGAGTTATCATGGATTTTCCGTCAATTCCGTCGAATATTTGTCTAATAGTTTATCAGCACACTCGGTGAGCATTCTTTTCTGTATCAATAATTATGTTATTTATGTTCAAGGTTATATCCGGAAAGTTATATGCAGGACCTGAAGTAGATATATGGTCGTGTGGGGTAATCCTTTATGCTCTGCTTTGTGGTACTTTGCCATTCGATGATGAACATGTCCCCACTCTCTTTCGAAAAATCAAAGCAGGAATATTTCCTATCCCAGAGTATTTGAATAAGCAGGTAGTCAACCTGCTTTGCCAAATGTTACAGATTGATCCTATGAAAAGAGCTAGTATAGATGATATAAAAAAGCATGACTGGTTCCAAAAGGAATGCCCAGCCTATTTATTCCCTTCCCCTGTAGAACAGGACTCGTCGGTCATTGATACTGATGCCATAAAAGAAGTAAGAATCTTCAACAATTTCTATTGGAATCTTTTCGATTGAATGTTATGTTTTAGGTATGTGATAAGTTTGGAGTTCAAGAGACAGAGGTTCACAGTGCTCTTCTGAGCGGGGATCCCCATGATCAATTAGCCATAGCCTACCACTTAATAATTGACAATAAGCGAATTGCTGATGAAGCTGCTAAAGCTGAAATAAAAGATTTTTATGTTGCTGGTAGTCCACCACCAGTTAACTTAATGGGTAGTGGCACATCCGAGTATAGCAGTCCAATGAAACCCCACCCTGAAAGAATTATTCCACAGAAGCCACCTGTGAGTAGCACTGAAAAAAGAGGTGAGGCTCTGATTACAGTAGAAAATTCATTTAAGTAAAGAAAGTTCAGGCAGAGTATTTTGTATTATTCAATCAATTAGTTTCTATTTTAAATAATGTAGATTGTTTTTGAATTTAATTGATTGAATTTCATGTCATAATAATAATAATTGTAATGTATTGAACAAAATTACAATTTTGCTCAACTGGCTATCGACCGAAGTCCTTCTGCCCTCATCTCATAATTGTTCAGTTTTCTTTGTAAGAAAGATATTCCTTCAGACACGAACATCTTTGGTAGATATCTCTGTAAATTTTTGTATAATCCTCATTTATTTCTACAAGTGGGATCTGGTTAATACTTGCCGAAAAACAACTATTCCCCTAACTAAAACCATGACGAAGATTAGATTATATCTGATGAATATTTGTGCAAGTTTTTTCATGGATGAAATTCTTACACATGCTTCTCATTCGTCCAGCAGTAGTATTTACAAACTCTACAGACCATGGCCCAGTTACAGATTAGGAAAGGTAAATATCACAAATAGATTTGTGCATACTACAAAATGACGAAAAAGTTAAAAAAAAATATTCAAAGAGTTATACAATTTGATACAACATATTTTTAAATCAAGTAAGATTTTGGAAGAAGATATCTCCGTCAATTTGTACATTATTATAGGCATCGCACATATCATTTAATGGAACATTTTCATTTATAATTTGTTCTTGTCGATTAAGTATAAAATGTGCAAAACAATCTAGTTTCATAAGCAGGTACATTGAAATTGATTTTTGATAGAAGACGGGGATCATCCACTTCACTATGGATGCAATGGTGTATTAAGTGTGCAAGTACCCTATTTTTTCGAGGGTTTGTATGTTGTACTTTTCAAGTAGCACTACTTTGTGCTACTTAACTTTGTATGTTGTACTTTTTAAGTAGCACTACTTTGTAAATATCAAGGTAATTGTTACCTATTTCTTTGAAGTGAAGATATCTCAGAAACTATTTTTGGACTCTTTCAATGCAATAATTGTGACAGTTATATTGAGGACACTAAATAATGATGCTCCTGATAAGAGTGATATACAAATGATGCAGGTATTATTGTTGAATTGCCTAGAGTTGCAAACTACAAACCCATACGTTTTTGAGGCTTTCTTTGTTATGTTCAGCATATGAGATCTATTCCTGGATTTTTTTCTAATACCAAACCATTATTTTAACACCTCTAAACATGTTTCGATCACCAAGTGATCATCTTCAAGAGGAAGGTTAAACTAAATATACATACAATGATATCATCGAGAATTTGGAAAGTCTGGAATTTGTGAAATTAAATGTAACGACTGGGATGCAAAATATTATGGACGGACGAAAAGATCTATTAAAATAAGACATAAGGAACACTTAGCACACCTGAAATATGGAAGACCAGAAAAATCAGCAGTCGCCCATCATATTTTGCAACGAAACCATTCTATAGACCTTAGGTCATTAAGATTATATATATATAACATTTATTTAGTAAATAGGATACATTCCTAATATACAATAACAAAATTATAACTAACAAATATTTGATTAATATTTCAAAAATCATGACTTATCATCTTAGTAATACCTTCAGTTACATTTGTTATAAATATGATGCAGTAGATCAGTTTTAAACCTTTCTAAAGTTGAAGCTGATTTGATTGAATGAGGCAATTTGTTGTACGTATCAAAACTTTTGACATATACTGAGTTCATACTGATTTTGGTATTAGTTCTATGTATATGTATGTCAAGATTATGTCTAGTGTAATATTTGTGAATATCATAATTAAAACAAATAGATTTTTTTAAGATATGTTCCAGTTAATCATTAACAATTTTATGCACAAATATTGTCTGGTATAAAAGTCTCTGGGATACCGAAAGCCACTTTAGGGTTGTTAGGGTTTCCTCTCGATATAATTCTCATTCCTATATTTTGTAGTTGTGCCTGTTTGTTCAAATTGAAAGAGTATAAAATCGAAGCACAATAATCAGAGTGTGGTTGTATAATTGTTCTATAGACTAATATCTCTTTGTGTTTAAAGACATTCTTTGAAATTAATAGCGTAAAATTATAGTTTTTTCGAAATTTTCTTATGTATGTATTGAAAATGTTCTTCAATTATGAGATTGCAGTCCAGTTGAAACCCTAAGAATTTTGCAGTATTATTCACTTTTATATTTTCATCATTAATAGAAATATTTATCTGTTTTATGTTGATTTTTTTATATTTGTATTTTGAAGTGAGGATTATGGCAGTAGTTTTACTCACATTCAATTTCATTTTATTGACTTTTATATATTTGTCAACTTTTTGCAATATCACATTCATTTTCTGTATAGCAGCATCCAGTCTTATATCATTACAAGCTAATAGAGTATCATCTGCAAACAGGTTGACAGTCGACATGTATGTTAATATAATTTAAATATATAATTAATAGTAAGGGGCCCGAAGTACTTCCCTGGGGTACTCCTTTATCGTTTAATATTTCATTTGAAATTATACCATTAATTCTTACTCTTTGTTTTCTGCAAATGCCTTCAAGATGGTTATGAAACCATTCATACACTTTGCCCTCAATTCCGTAAATTTTCATTTTTTTCATATTTTTATATAATAATTATATTTTTATAACTTTCTGATAAAATTCACAAAGTGAATTGTTGCTACTTCCTTTTTAAAATTCGATGTTCATACTTGTTGATACACAGTTTTTGAAATTTGAGGTTTTGTAAATTGTTCAGTAAAAATTTGACAAAGTATTACATAATATAGTATTACATGAATTATTACAGGAATAGCTTCACGATGCTCAAGTATTTCGCTTTTTCCTAAATTCATATTTAGTAAAATATGTTCACTGTACTTTGGTGCATTACAAAAAAATCACATTGAAAAATAGTTGTTTCGTTTGGAGTAAAACTTTTGCAAATCGAGAAATAAAAAATCCTCCCTGCAAATTCAATTTAGTGAACAATAATTGTATTAAAGAAAATATATAAATTCTTTGTGATATTTATATAATTCAAGCAAACTATTATAGAATTGTTTACTTAAACATTTTATATTATTACAGTTTTAATTTGTATTATTTTTTTATCATTGAGCAGACAAAACAATAGAAAATTAAAACCGAGCGTTATCATCCTTGAAATTTTTGCCTGTGTGGTCATTTTTGATAAGGAAACAATTCATAAACGACAAACAGTTCTTGAATGTGATTGATTCACAATTGATTTATGCACACAACCAGAGGTTGTGAATATTTGCCTAGGATCCACATATAGAAGAGTTGAGAATACAATATACAACAAGAGAAATTGAAATTGTGTTTCGAAGGAGAGGTTTCGATATCTGAGATATTTTGGACAAAATGATATCCTAGGGAAGTTATTAAATTTTATTACTACCATATTCCATCAGTACTGTTTGTAGTTTACTTTTCCTTCTTCATTCATATTACTTACCAGTGTGAATGAAAAAACAAGAGTTCTGTGACAACAGAAAATGAAAGTAATTATTAGAAATTGTAGAAAAAGTAAAGTGGCTAATGCAAACAAAATATTAGGAATGTTGCAAGAGAAATCTTTAATTTAATCTCTTTGTCTCAAAATGGTTGTTACACTCTGTTCACTAACTTCTAACTTTGTTAATTAGTAACAGCTCCATCTCGCGAACGAACCCTCAAGCAGAAAAGAAACATCCTATATAAATTCTTTATTTAGCAATGAAACTGCTAATACAATACATCTATAATGAAATACGACACCACAATGTGTTAGTCAACTAAACCCAGGAATAAAATTTCAAAGTATGAGTACTACAATAAATATACATCTACTTAAAATATCACAAACAAAATACAAATATAGAATACAAAAAAAAAGTTTATGTAGTCAAAATTTATATTATATAAAGACTAGTTCATTCACCCAATAGATGACCCTTCAACTTTCTTTTGAATAAAGCAAGAGTGCTACATTCTTTAATATTTTTGTTCAAACTATTAAAAGCTAACATTCCTGCATGGTAAATGGATTTAT
>WOGN01005806.1:0-12894 GCA_015342105.1 Leptinotarsa texana
CTGGATGAAACAGATAGTTGTTTTCAAGATTTTGGTATTTTTTCCTTTTCAATTTCTCGCCAGACAATGCTGCAGTTCCAGCAGACTTGGAACTTTCGGCTAGATGGGAAGCCGCGACCATGTCATGTGGTTGTGGACATTTATTTTATTTTATTATTTTCATTTCATTTCATCTACAAAGGCCATTTTTATATTTTTTAATTTTGTCTTTATATACATACCTTTTGTTTTTATTATTTTGTTATATTGGTATTGGTAGGCCATAACAACAGATCTATTCTGATTACTAACCAATTATATGTTTATAAATAAATAAATAAACATTAAAATTGTATTGTATTATATACAATATAATTGGCTCGTGAATTGGGGTGGCTTCAAATTCTCCCATACATTAAACAAAAATAACAACTCCAATCGAAAACATGTTTGGATTCCCTTTCATTATTCGTTAATTGATGTACTCAATTTTTCAATTAATGTTAAAATATTTTTGAAAGATTCGCAGAAACGAAACAGCTGTGTTTGTTTTGATATGTTATGACATACTATGAATAATCGATTTTTGAATTTTAAAGTTACCATAACCATATAAACATTTCAATTTACATGACTGTGCTATATTTCTACTAGGTTTCAAATTGGTTAATAATTTCACAATAAAATTGTGAACTTGTAACATGTAACACAATCCTTCCTATTGACACATATTTCACACATATTATTTTACAAAAATTGAATCGAACATACTTAGATTAATTACAAAAAAACTCAGTTTAGTAGAAAACTGAATTTATTATTTCTAAGGCTAGTGTCTCGTTGTAACAAGGATTGGTAACTCACAAGTTGAAAAAGAATATATTTATAAAGTACTTTGAAAAAAAAATCTTGAACCTACACTCGTATCCCTTGGGGATTCAATAGGTATGTATGTTATATTCAATAGGAATATAACCTTCCTAGCACTAATTAAGTTTTCATCATAATACTTAATCATAAAAAAAAATGCTTCTTCCATCAAATATTGACGGAAGGAGGTTTTGAACATATATGAATCAGTACCAGCACTTTAGTTCATTAGTGTCATGGATAATGGGTAAGTTGCTATTCACTTTACGAATTTGAATACTGTGTAACATTTTGATTCATATTAGCAAGAAAATGTATGGACTTTTGGCAGAATCTTCCAGAATTGGCTCATTCCAAGGCATTGTGATGTAGTGTTTGGAACCTTTAATGTATTCATTCTACATCACTCCAAGGCGTTTATTCACCCTTCGAAGCTTGATACCAAACAGTTGTTGGACTACAGTAGGAATGGACTGTGATGTCTAACAGGCCTTCTTACAGGTCACTGTCATTTGAATCATCATATGCAGACTCGGACTGTCGAAAGACAGTGTGTGTCGCCTATTAAAAAAAAAAGATGATACAGCAGAGCACATACTTTGTGCCTGCCCCGCTGGGGACCGATCCTCAAGTTTTAACAGTTCGGCAGAGCCGTACTCTTAGCATCTGATCTGACCACTCACCGTACAAACTAAACGGCTTCGTTAAGAAGCTGGGTTTATTCGGTCGAGTTTGAATATGTGTGAGCCACAATAAACTCTGTGGGTTGCGGTGGAGGGTCGAAAAGACCCATTTACTTTAGAGCTAACCTAACCTAAGTAAGTCGGAAAAATTCTTGCTCCCTGTGAGCTATTTTGGCGTGAGCTGCCTATACTGTTGTACCCTCATAATGGTTATCTTAAATAGTACTAGCATATATCTACCTTTTATGTGGTAGCCACCATAAGATTTCACGATAAGATTAAATTGACGCAACGCAGTAAGCCATTACGCGTCGCGTCTACTGTAAGACGACGAAGGACGATACGTGGGAAGGAGTGGTGGTCTCAGCAATGAAACGCCATTACCGAGAATACGACCCAAACACGGACAGACGCGTGAGGGCAGACGTCGTTGACAGTTGTATGAGTTGTACTTAGTGCAGTTAGCATATTTTTCTAGTTACCATTTTTTAAAATATTATTAATTACTAGCTGTTGCGCGCTCTTATACAGCCGAAACTACTGAGCCTGGAATCTTGAAATATGTAGGTAGGTTCTTTGTATAGCGTAAATAAGCATCAAGAAAGGGAATCAGTAATTTCCACATCCTAGGAAAAAAAATATGGGTTCAAAGATTGTATTGAATTTTGCCACGGACAACTAGTAATATATAATTACGATTCGAAAATGGCTGGGTAAATTTTCCTAATTATATTCATGGTCAGGCGATGATGAGGTGTCAGTGGAATAAATTGTTACTGGATGTTTTGTAGTTTCTATACATGCTGTTCAATAATAACGAGACATCATAATATCTAATAGTCAAATAATTATTCTGAAAATATGTTACATATAATTTTCCATGATTGAAAAACTTTTCTAGAGATATTCAATTCTAACATTCAATATATTTGCTATTGTGATGTTCTTTGAACTATTATCAATTATAATCATCATATTATCTTTCAATCAATAAGAGACAGTATCACTCCATCTTTTACAGTAATGACCGTAATAATATTCTGTTTAACTCACTCAGTATCTAGATGATATCTTTGATGAAAGTACTTTGGGAAAATGATCTTCATTTATGTTTTTTCGTTTTGGAATTATTCGTATTGTTGAAAGAGTATTTGCATTTCTTCGTTGACACTTGATATTCTGGTAACTTGTTAATCCCTGAAGAAAACCGTTAACTTTTGGAAAACCTTGTTCAAAGCCTCTAAAAATGTTCGTATAAGTCAGTGGGCTATGACTGGCAGTAAACAAATCTAAAGAAATTAATTTTAAATGTTCAAACCAGTCTCAGATATACATACACAGTAGGTTGAATGGACTGATGCCTATCAAAAAACAACTACTCCCCTGGCTAATACCACGAAGGACGTTGGATTATATCCGATAGGCGTCAGTGCAGGAATCTCCACAGAAAATTTCCTGCATATGTAATTGGCAATACTACTGAAAGAGTCAATACACCTAAACAGTAGGATACACCTACACAGTAGGTTGAATGGACTGATGCCTATTAGAAAACAACTACTCCCCTGGCTAATTCCACGAAGGGCGTTGGATTATATCCGATTCTGACCGAGACTGGCTTGAACGTTTGAAGTTCATTTCTTCAGATTTGTTTACTGCCATTCTTCAAGCATAACCCACTGATTAATAAGAAAATGTTTCTTCTTTATTCAGAGGAATCATGAAAATTTTGGATATGCGGTTGGTTAGTACCTCGTCCACTAGATGGAATGATATTTTGTTGTTCGCTTTAACTTTAGGAAGGGAAATGGAATACTCTGAAAGAATATTGATTTTCAATTATGGAATATCATTGACTTCAGGTCCCGAAACCGGTTTGCAAGTGTGCCCATTCCAAAATTGACTCTTTCAGTAGTATTGCCATTTGCATATGCAGGAAATTTTCTGTGAAGATTCCTGTACTGACGCCTGTCGGATATAACCCAACGCCCTTCGTCTCATTAGCCAGTTGATTTTAGATAGGCGTCAGTCCATTCAACCTACTGTGTAGGTATATCTGAGACTGGCTTGAACGTTCAAAGTTCATTTCTTTAGATTTGTCTCTAAAAATGACTTCATATCTATTTATTGCCATTATAAAATGAAATTCGGATTACATTTATCATTATTACCACGTAAGACTGGTGATAGCGCCGGAATAAAGAGTAGTGATGGTACTGAAATTGTGGTGATCCAAGATATTATAAAGATCTTGATGACAATGAATAAAAAACGAGAGAGAAAAAGGAAAGCGGGATAAGAAGCAGAATAAAGAAAACATACAGAAAAGGGAAAACAGAAAAGAAGAAAGAACAGAGAAAGAGAGAGAGAAAAAACAGAGAACATATTGAAAAGCAAAAGACTACGTTGGAAAAATAAGAAATACAATGAAAGAAGAATAAGCAAGTAGAACAGATGAAAAGGAAGAAGAACTGGTTTTCTAAGCAGGAGGCATAGATACATCACGACCAGAATAGACAATAAAAACGGTTTATCGAAAAAATTGAGTACCTTTCAGAATGAAATAACTAATAGAGTCGAACTTTTGGAAGATATTATCAAATAAGTCTAATACAAAGTCCAGACTTTCAGCGGTCGGATGAAAGACCAGAAGGCAGGTTAGATAGGATTTCATTAGGTCGAAACCTAACGATAAATAGATTAATAGTTGCAATATACGTCGATGGACAGTGAGATAGACGAGAAAACAGAACATTGAACTAGGAGTACTTTCAGTCTAACACTATAGAAGTCGAAGAAGGCAATAAGATACTGGCATTAGTTTTACTGAGGTTTGACCGATACAACCTCTGCATTTCGAAAAAGGAACCTACAATGAGTTTATTGGGGAGACCAGATAATAAAGAGGAAGCCCATATAATGTTGGTGAGGCTTACTGATTACCATAGACCAGATGAAAATGTGGCTGGAAATGAAAGTAAATGACACAAACTTAAAACGAGATGTGTGATTGTACTCCCCAGAGAGAAAATGTGCTCTATCTCAAGTAATATAAGAGATGCAACGCCCAAATTTGCTTGCTAAGAAGACTACTCATTTTTTATACAAATCCACACTATCGTTTGATCATCAAAACAATTACACTTTTTTTATGTAAATTTATTTTTTTTGAAGACCTTTGAAAACATCGATGTAGATGTTTGATGGTGTTTGACAATGTTTTATGGTGCATTTCATTAGTTCGGACTTCCATTATCTAATATGAATAAAACTTAAAAAAAAGCTAAAAAATTACAATTATATCAAGCAAAAAACTGAAATTACAATGAAATAACTACAAGCAACAATAGAAAATTGACCATTAAACAAGAAATGAAAATTAAAATTCAAAAATTTCAAGCCAAGTTGCTTCACGACGGTTCGATTGTTGGTATCCACAGTCAAGTCGTCATCGATGTAGATGATGTATCGATGCTGTTTTCCTATTCTTCATGAACATCTGCTTTGCCGTCAAAGGTTTCTGATTAAACCTGGTTAGTTCGTATTATGTTTATAATTGTTATGATTCGCAGTACTGCTTATTTTCATTTGTGCGCGTTTCCTGATTACATGGCTTCATGTTTTACTTCGAAGACATAGTTCCTTATATTTCTCAAGTATGTTTTCGAAGGAAAACAAATTGTTCAATTAGTGAGTTCAAAAGGTCAAATCTTCTTAGTAGCAATGTTTTGTAGGTAATCTAAATTTATTCGTAAAACCAGACAAAACATTAAATTTTGAGAAATTAGCCGACGAAAAAATTTTCTTTTATATCTGTTGTCTCATCACCAATAAAATAATAAAGTGGATATTTCACTATAAATCAGACCGACAACTTTATACGATCTCAGTTGGAGTAAAATGTCATTCCAAAACTGTTTGAAACTTTTACGAAACAGATATAAAATTTTATGGTAAGTTTACTGCTTTGTCTCATTTATTATCAAACTGGGTGAATTGTATTTTGATATCCATATGAAACATTTGACAAAAATTATGTCTTGATACCATTTATCATTCAATTTCCTGATAAATAATTGTGTAACTGATTTTTGGAATACTTAAATTCAATGCGTCACAAATCAATTTCAGTACTATGTAAATATAATATGTAGGGAGTAGATTCTGGAGAAATTATGATCAGGCTGTTTATTCTTTCGATTGTACTAATGAGGCTATTGACATTCAAAAATCAATACGATGAAAATGAATGCATATACATTGTTCATATTCTTTCTTAGATACATATTTTGGATCCTTCAGATGAGTTCTATTTTTTAAGATCAACTGTAATTATTTGACACAATTTACTAAATCACACCTGAGCATGCTGACTTCAATACATAATTAGGCCTCCACATGTTTACATTCACCCTAGTTAACTGTAGAAAGAAAGAAAACATCAAAATCAAAAATACCTATATGAAATGTTATAAACTGTCTGAAATACATATGGGTGTTCACATATTCACGAGCACACTGAGAGAATAATAATAATTGTATAGAACTCGCCGATACTCTATAAAATCTATATTGGAACTGATTAATACAGTTTATTGTATGACTTTCACTATAAAGGGTTTTACAAAACCCGTGACACGTGTTTCGCTTTACGATAGCTTCCTCAAGGGTAACTAAAAGTTACTTCTATATTAAAACTATTTTATACATATTACCTACTTGTATGCCTCCTTTCTAACGAATGAATCTACCTGAATTCATTAACTATATTAATGAATTTTTCGAAAATCCCTTAAATATACTCAACTATTTTTACCTGGAAATGAACAGATTCAATAATGGCGAATTATTAAATTCAGTTTGATGGTTCATAAAATATTGAGAGTTTTTGAAATTGTTTATTTTCATACTCTCCAACAGGTTGAGTTTCAAACCTTTCTTCTGGAAATGGAGGGGCTTGGGTCCATGTTTGAACTGTGATTGAATAAGTGGCATATGTGGAATTTATTTTTTCGTTCTGGAAACTATTTTTGAGATCCTTTATGGACGTAATTCCAGTTTGACCTATATAAAACATCGGACATGACCCACATTATAATTTACACACTCCCGATTTTTCTGAAACTGAACTTTTATTTTTGTTATTCTTAGTGCGCATGCCTAAGTTGTTGTTGATTTTGAAAACAATGTTTATATAGTACCTTTTCAGCTAGATTCATTCACTATAAAGTAGGTAATATATTAGAGTATAAAATAGTTGTAAAACCCTTCATAGTGAAAATCATATCATCATCTGTAACGCCTTTGTAAACCTACCATGTTATACTGAAATATGGTTATTGTTTAGCTTAGTGAAATGTATCAGTTTTCCAGGTCGTGTAAAGAGATGAAAATATTTTGAAAATTCATGTCAAATTATACAAGATTGAGATATTTATGTTGAATTTCACTTCCAAGTTTTCTATGTGGTAAAATGTTACAAAAATGTTACAAAATGTTATAAAACTGGAATATATTATTTCTGGTCACTTATTCAACAAGATTCATATCACGCCCGAGTTTTCCAGTTCGTTCGATAGGGAGGAGGAACGGGTTGAACATATTTTGCAAAATCATATCATGAAAAAGTGAATTTGAACTCTTACAAGACTGAGATATGTTATTTTTCATGATCAACTGATCAAGATGAACTTCACTTTCGAGTTTTCCAGATCGTCTAAAAGAGTGAAGATTGGATTTAACGTGTGATTCCTAACACTCTGGAAAACCCGGCCGTTGTGTTTATCTTTCTGAATTGGTCTTCAAAAATTATATGTCTCATTGTATACATACGAAAAGTAATTTTTTCATTAAATCGAAAAAAATCTGGTTTTCAGGATTAACACATGTTAATCTATGAAACTTTAAAAATGTTTCTTTTTTCACTCCATACCCACCCTCCAGATGGGGTGAAAAACTTGAAGGTGAAGTTCATGTTGACTCTTGACGGAAGACTCTAAACGATTCCTGGAACCGACAACAAATACTATTTCCTGTATCATGGTATCTTGATAAAATGGTTCTGAATTTCACCTTGTCAGATTATGTTAAGATGTAATTTGTTCCACTACCGCCATTTTTTGAAGTTATAAAATATTCGTAAATATGATAAGTGACAAATCATAAATTAATAGTTGAAAGAATAATGGACTTCAGTTCAATTCTTTAGGTTTACTTGGGCTGGCGGTTACTACTAATTCTGATCTGTATTCTTACGTTTCTAGAAAGACGCACAGAAATCGTGCTGTTTTAACCGATTGGCCTTTGTTCTGTCAAAAACTGTCGACACGTTTGATGAGATTGACATACTTTTGTACACATGTTGATAGCTGGTGCCAGAATCTAAATCTGTTCCGTGTATATTATTCAGGGATTTAATTTATGAACATCAATGTAGAACACAGTTTTGATCTAATATCAATTCAACATGTATCAATGTAATCAACATTGAATGTTGAAGTGCCTACTCAACATTGTACTTCAGTTGTATTCAGTACCATTCATTGACATTCATTGAACTTTTTCATTATTTCTTTATCAAGAGTGCCAAAAGAAGAGAGTTTTGGACAAAATATTTTACATGGAGAAGAGGTCCCAGTGATCATACTAAAGTTATTCTATACATGTTGATTTCTATATGGGTTAAAACTTTCGTTTTGTTCTGGGAACACTGTAACCTATCAGACATTCCCTGACCTACGCTATCCAACGCTAAGGACGCACATTGAAACAACTGAAAAAACAAAATCGAACTCATCACTGTAAAACTCTTTTCTTTTTTAAGTGAAATCGCAATCATTAAACAAATATCAGTTAATAACAAAATACTTATTACGCCTTGATCAAAGACGAAACGGACTGGTTTAAGTTTGACGATAGTCACTAAGTGTTCTGGCGATGTATTGAATTTTGTAGAGACACCCTACATTTTGTTTTATGAGAGAGAGAGAGAGAGAGAGAGAGACAGACAGAACATTGGCAGATCAAGATCTTCAGGTAATGTGGTGCTGCAGGTTTTTCCGGGTTTTCCTGCAGCTTAAAAAGCAAATGCGCCACTGGAATAAATGAAGTCGCCCCGTAGAGCCAATTAATTTTTGTTGTTATTTTATAATTTCATGATTTGTATTGTGATATAATTTTTTTTCCTATTACTCTAGTTAACAACATTATAATGAAATATCAACAAAACTCAGTAATGGAAGAATTATATCGAATTTCCATAAGACCAGAACTCAAATATGTTAGTATCAATCATGCAGGTAGAATCTCCGTGAATATTGAAAATTATCTTTCGAAATTAAATATGCCAACATCCTTCACATCCTATTCAAACAGATTACATGAAGCTAAAGCTACATTAGACAAAGGGAAGTGATCTGGTATGTATCGACTAGAATGTGGTGAATGAACCGCCAAATATACAGGCCAAACTGGTAGAAATTTGGATATAAGGTACTATGCACATATCATTTCGTATAAAAAATCATTAAGTACGAACATCTTCAAAATTCGAAACACAAAATAAATAAAGATAATTTAAATATCATTCACACATGCGAAAAATGGAAAATGATGAAATTGTTGGAATCTATGGAAATAAACAAGTCAAAGAAAAATCCCAATTCCATTTTCCTCAACGAACAACTTGATCTAAACAATAATCCTCTTTTCAACCTTCAACCCAATTCCCAAAACCTACATTTCATCAAAAATGTTTGTTATGTGCATCGGTATACTGCTATGAATTGAGGTTATTCTAGGTATAGACAATGTAGGTATCAAAATATTCATGATAGGTATATGCAATGTAGGTATAAATACTCAGATTTGAATGTAATCTAGTTAGTTTTGAAAATGGTGTAATGACCGAAACTAGTCAACAACTATAAAATTATCGTGGAAAATTGACAAATGTGTGTTTATATAGTCTACATAGATAAAAATGAAAACAACAATAAAAATTAATTGGCGCTCCGGGGCGACTTCATTGATTCCAGTGGCCCATTTGCTTTTTCAGCTGCAGGAAAACCCCGAAAAACCTGCAGCACCACATCATCTGAATATCTTGATCTAACAATGTCCTCTCTCTTATAAAACAAAATGTAGGGTGTCTCTAGAGGCTCCAATAGATTCAATGCATCGCCAGAACACTTCGTGACACGACTATCGTCAAACTTAAACCAGTCCGTTTCGTCTTTGACCAAGGCGTAATAATGACCAAATTCAACGCCAGAATAGTGTATCCTCAGTAAAACTATTTATTTATAAATTGAAAGAGGGTTCATTTTTGGAAGAGATGCATTGTTTGAGAAGAAGAGAGCCAAAATCTTTTTTTCTCTATCTTGCTGAATGAAATCAGTGACAGTAATAATGAACTATCAACTCTGGTACATGTTCGGCTCTACAACTGACCCCAAAGAGTTCCCTAACGGCGCTGTTTCGCCATGTTCTGGCATCGAATTCGAATCTCTTTCTTTCACTGATAGGCAACTAGTTGAAATCAGTTCCTAAAAACAATGTATTCCAGATGAATGCATTGCTGAACCCAATCGTTCTTAGAGTAAAAACTCAGGTAAATAGACGTGATGATATCTCTCTCAACAAAGACACCATCTATAAGAACGACAGAAGACCCAATCCTCAGATGCCAATGATAAACAATGCTCACTAAGGCTATCAGTGGCATAGCTATGCTTCGCTAGGGAGCAACATTCATCTCTGATATTTATATATTGAGTCCTCTATCGTTTCCTCCGTAAGGGAAAGTGTCACCATCTTTCCTTACTGATACTTATTCTTAAAGGGCAGTTGGGTCCAGCAAAAAATTCATGGTTCAGCTTAGAAGCTTTGATGCAACTATGGCGGCTCGAAGCGGCTCTGTCTTGGGTTAGATCATGAAAGCTTTGTTAAAGAGTTATATTTTCAAATAAAAAAGACAGCCGAAGCTTGGCTTTGCAAAGGTTTCCTTGGAGAGTCTGCTTAACTTTGATAGTCATGGATGAGTCTTCTTTCGCTCCCACATATGACGTCTAACTTCTCAATTCAGAATTTGATTATTAGTTTTATTGAAGCTCCACATTGATTTCAGTTATAAAAAATTCAGCGACATCAGCTACATACATAATGTTGGAAAAGAACCCTTGAGACCGTTAACCCTTGGAAAGCTAATGGAAGAAATCGCTTATGATCACGGAAAAACAACTGCTGTTATTTCATGTCACCAAAAGACAAAAATAAATTTCAGTGAAGCACTCTATCAGGCCGATCGATTAGCAGCGGGCATGCTGAAAATGGGATTTCGACAAGGTGACATGGTAGGGTTGTGGGCACCAAATATTATAGAGTGGTATATTGCATTCTTAGCTTGTGCCAGGGCTGGTTTCATATCGGTAAGGAAATATTTGATTAATATGCATACAAACCATTCGTAACCAAACGAACTTATATAGGAATCAGTCGAATCAAGATACGAGTATACTTCACTAGCAACCCGAGTAGTCCGGTCAATTTCGACATTTGAAGCTACCCAAATTCCCACCAAGCTGAAAATCAGTTGAATTGTTTAAAAAATGATTAAAAATAAAATTTAAAAGTTACCCATTTCTCCCCTGTATGGAGAAAATTTTATTCAAGGTTAAAGGTCAAAAAATTGAGTTTTTCGCGATTTTCAGCAAAACGGTAAGTTATCATAAGTAAGTAAGTAAATATCATAAAAATACTTCAAACAAGAATTGTAGACCATAAAATTATCTACAAAAATTGTATCAATACTTTTTTCTACTACGAGCCACCGTTTTTGAGATATGATGATTCAAAAGGCTGGAAAAGTTGTAATCGTCATAATATGCACACGTTTCCACACCACCTATGACGTAGTATACTCAGCGCGTTTTTTCAATGTGGTTTCCTATGTATTCATTCATTCAGCCACATTACAGAAGTATTATGCTATTTGTGGTTGGTCCAGGACATCGCAATATAAAATAATATAAAATCAAAACAAAACATAAAATAAAATAAAATACACATTCAAAACAAAACTACAGTTCAAAATATATTCCTTCATTTCTAATTATTCAGAAATTAAATTGGTTGAAGAGTGGTATGTGTTGTAGTGACGTGTTTGTTATGACACTATGTAGTTTCCCGTAAACTCACACCGGCCTCCAAATACTTCCCCGTCTAGTAGAAGCAGTGTGACATCAAATATTTTCGAATTAGTATCTTGAAATTATGGATGACAAATTAAAATGGTCAGCGCATATTGAGCACCTAACATCTGAGTAAAAAATTAAACTCATCTTCATATTACGGAAACTGAGCAAATTTGTTAACCTGGCACGGATCAGTTATGATCCTGTTCAATTTGAAAGTATTGCAAAATAATAGATATTAGCAGATATGGAAAAGATGAAAGCAATTCATTTTAAAAAAACAATTAGTAGAATTGAATCGTACGAATCGTAACTTTCAAATTCTTCTTCTTATTCTTCTTCTTGATCTTCTTGTTCTTGTTCGTCTTGTTCTTCTTCTTCTTGTTCTTGTTCCTCTTGTTCTTCTTCTTCTTCTTGTTCTTGTTTCTCTTGTTCTTCTTGATCTTCATCCTGAGTACATGTAAACTGCATTAATAGCGATGTATCGCATGTCACCTCGTTGGAATCAAACGGATCCTCCACCGTTGGTGATTTAATGTTAGAGCCCCACCGGCCTTGACAATGCTAGAAAACATTATAGTCCGGCTTAATTTCAACCACATTTAGCACTGCGCCCCTTTTTGCAGTTGCATAAAATGGTGTTCAGCAGATTTTCCGGTGCAGGTTGAAGTAAAGTTTGGACTGATTCTAATGAATTGTTGACCAACTTCCAACCCCAGTCTGTAGGGTCTAGCTGATAACCAAGCCACAGTTGAACTTGGTAATATACCCGAGAAAGATGTTGATGAACAGCAACTGAGATTGGAGGAAGGCAAGGTAATTGTACTTGTTTGTTACTTTTGGTATTTTTAACGAAACATGCATATCTGTACTTATCTTAGCAGGTAGTTTTTTAAGAGCTTCGTATATACATAGAAAAAATAATGTCTTTTGTGATAATTTCCTGTCAAAATAAATTACCATTTTTAAAAACTTCAGCACATTGAACTAAATTTTGTTTTTCAAACATTTTGAAAACTGTTATTTCACCCCTTCTTAAAGTGCAGGTGTCATATCAAAAATAGTACATGATTTTGACACTTTGCAAAAGTAGATAAACTTTTTGATGAATATATTTCCGATTGATGTTGAGCTTTTCCTGGTTTTAGGAAGAAAGTAGTTTTTTCAGT